>CASHTH010002574.1:0-24902 GCA_030341885.1 Geodia barretti | reverse complement strand
TGGAACGCGCGCGCGGGACAGTGTTAAAGATAATGTGCCACCTCGACACATTTACACTTGAAGTTTAGCTACCTGGAGATACCAAATCAAGCTTGTATGTACTTGACTATGTAGGCCTACATACAGGCCTACAAAAATAAAAGTAGACAGCCATATTTAGGGAAGGGGGATTACGTACGTCTGGGCACACTTCCATGCAGGCTGTTTCCTTATGCCAGCATATCACGCTAATAATGGTTTGTGTGCTAATCTATCCTGCAGGATGAGGTCCCATGATGAGGAAATGATTACCAATACTTGGCCAGCCCTACACTCCTCTGCTGCTACTGGTGAGTCTCAACCATTCGTTGAATCCACTGACATGCTACCTTGTCAAATGCAAGCTCTCTGTCTAAATTTTATACCGAGTGTTGCAGGCGTATGGTTTTGAGATGTAGGAGCATTATATAGTGCTACAAACTGGCAGACAAGAAAATGTGTTGTGCCATAGCCGTTGCATAATTGAGAGTGCTAATAATTGGTGGTTTGCTCTGTACTAGATCAATCATTGTTGGCGAGTGAATGTTTGTGTGTATTTTCATAATATGTGCGATATTTACTGCACTATGGAAAACCGTGCATTTCAGACAACTGGCCTTCGGTATATAAGCTATAATGTATACTTTCTCATGCTTTCTATCTCCTGTTTCTTGTAGTGTTTCGCTGAGAAAGCAATGTCTCTCTGGTTCCATTCAGCAGGAGAAGGTTCCTGGGTCAACCAACACCTGCGGACACTATGGATAGCCCTAGTGGTGGGTCTTTATTATAGAGTTTGCACGTGGCAGAACAGACTGACGGCAGTGAGTGACAGAGAACAGACTGACAACTGGAACTCAACTTCTCGCTGTAAAATTTGTGTATCCATAGAGCTTCCGTATCAGGCAGCTACACTCATGAACTTCATAGCCAATATTCTTCTTACAATACGCTCGCCATCCCTGTCGCTTGCATAAATTTTGGTGGCACTCTGTACTGGACTTCGCTCTCTCTCCCTCTCGATATACTTCAAGATATGGTATTGCCAGTACTATTCACTGGTTTCCCCCTTTGCATTGCAGCTGGTGGTGTGCTGGGCAATGCGGGACACTTAGGTCACAATGCAGGTTGCTGCAAGCTTTTAACTCATGAATAACTACAAACTGAGAATATAAAAGCTCCTTCACTACTTCTTCCTGTTGTCCCATGCTGTGTAAAAGTTCAAAAAGCATTACGACTTGTATCTAGGTATTTTGAATGACCTGTCCTTTCTCTCACATGCGTATAGTTATAAAATGACGAAAGCAACCACAGGTGTAATATAGGTGTACGAATGAGTAGCATGCTTTATTTTCCCCTCACATGTTCCGTTAATAAAGTTACTAAAATGGACCTTATAAAGTACGATTAAGTACGAAAGCATCGAAAGCAATCAAGTGTTGTTGTATATCCAATGAGTATATAGATGTGCTTGAGTACGCCTTGTCCTTTATTTTCCCTCCCATGCCGTCGTATAAATGTACAAAATGCACTAACTAGGTAATCAAGGTTGTTCCGATATAGTAGCAGGTCCTTTATTTTCCCTCACCTGCCGTATAAAAGTACCAAAAGCCAGCAATGGTGTAATCAGGGTTGTTCCGAATGAGTCAGCTGTCCTTATTTTCCCTCACATGACCATTATAAAAGTACAAAAGGCAATAACTATGTGTAATCAAGGTGTCCGAATGAGTAGGTTTTTTTTGTCCTTTTTTTTATTGTCACATCAATCCCATATAAAAGCAAATACGCAATCACTGGTGTAATCGGTATTACATGATGAGTAGCTGTCCTATTTTCCCTCGTGCCATATATACTACAAGAACGAAAGCAATCACAGGTAATGTAATCAGTTGTTCCGAATGCGAGTAGCTGTCCTTATTTTCTCTCACATGCCATATAAAGGTACCAAAAGCAATCACAGGTGTAATCAAGGTGTTATCCGATATGAGTAGCTGTCCTTTATTTCCTCTCACATGCGTATATAAAAGTACAAAAGCAATCACTAGGTGTAATCAGGTGTTCCGAAGAGTAGCTGTCCTGTATGTTCCCTCCCAGGCCATATAGAAGTACAAAAGCAATCACTAGGTGTAATCAAGGTGTTCCGTCATGATGGGGAGCTGTCTTTATTTTCCCTCAACATGCCATATAAAAAGTACAAAGACAATCACCTGGTGTAATCGGTCTTCGAATGAGTTAAAGCTGTCCTTATTTCCCTCACGTGCCATATATAAAGAACGAAAGCAATCACCAGTGTGTAATCAGGTTGTTACGAATGAGTACGCCGTCCTTTCTTTTCCTCACATGCCGTATGAAAGTACAAAAAGCAATCACGAGGTGTAACCAAGGTGCCTCCGAATGAGTAGCTGAGCATTATTTCCCTCATAGCCGTATAAAGTACGAAAGTCGAAAGAATCACTAGGTGTACCCAAGTGCTGCGAATGAGTAGCTGAGCTTTATGTTCACTCTCACATGCCATATAAAAGTACAAAAGCAATCACTAGGTGCGAATCAGGGTGTTCCGAGTGAGTAGCTGTCCTTTATATTTCCCTCACATGCCGTATAAAAGTACGAGAGGAGCAAGCACTAGGTGGAGTATATCAAGGTGTTCAGAATGAGTAGCTGTCCTTATTTTCCCTTCATTCATGCCATATAAAAGGTCTACTAAAAGCAATCACTGGTGTAATCGGTATTCCGAATGAGTAGCTGTCCTTTATTTCCCTCACATGCCGTATAGAAGTACAAAAGCAATCACTAGGTGTAATCAGTATTCACGAAGAGTAGCTGTCCTATTTTTCCCTCACATGCCGTATAAAAGTAACAAAAGCAATCACTAGGGTAGTATCAGGGTTGTTCCGATGTGAGTAGCTGTCCTTTATTTTCCCTCACATGCGTATAAAAGTACGAAAGCAATCACTAGGTGTTAAACAGGGTGTCCAGAGTGAGTAGCTGTCCTTTATTTTCCCTCACATGCCGTATAAAAGTACAAAAGCAATCACTAGGTGTAATCAGTATTCCGAATGAGTAGCTGTCCTTTATTTTCCCTCACATGCCGTATAAAAGAACGAAAGCAATCACCTGGTGTAATCGGTATTCCGAATAAGTAGCTGTCCTTTATTTTCCCCTCACATGCATATAAAAGTACGAAAGCAATCACTAGGTGTAATCAGGGTGTTCCGAATGAGTAGCTGTCCTTTATTTTCCCTCACATGCCGTATAGAAGTACAAAAGCAATCACTAGGTGTAATCAGGGTGTTCCGAGTGAGTAGCTGTCCTTTATTTTCCCTCACATGCCGTATAAAAGTACAAAAGCAATCACTAGGTGTAATCGGTATTCCGAATGAGTAGCTGTCCTTTATTTTCCCTCACATGCCGTATAAAAGAACGAAAGCAATCACCTGGTGTAATCGGTATTCCGAATAAGTAGCTGTCCTTTATTTTCCCTCACATGCCATATAAAAGTACGAAAGCAATCACTAGGTGTAATCAGAGTATTCCAAATGGGTAGATGTCCTTTATTTTTCCCTCACATGCCATATAAAAGTACGAAAGCAATCACCAGGTGTAATCAAGGTGTTCCGAATGAGTAGCTGTCATTTATTTTCCCTCACATGCTGTATAAAAGTACAAAAGCAATCACCAGGTGTAATCAAGGTGTTCCGAATGAGTAGCTGTCATTTATTTTCCCTCACATGCCATATAAAAGTACAAAAGCAATCACTAGGTGTAATCAGGGTGTTCCGAGTGAGTAGCTGTCCTTTATTTTCCCTCACATGCCGTATAAATGTACAAAAGCAATCACTAGGTGTAATCAGGGTGTTCCGAGTGAGTAGCTGTCCTTTATTTTCCCTCACATGCCGTATAAAAGTACGAAAGCAATCACTAGGTGTAACCAGGGTGTTCCGAGTGAGTAGCTGTCCTTTATTTTCCCTCACATGCCGTATAAAAGTACAAAAGCAATCACTAGGTGTAATCAGTATTCCGAATGAGTAGCTGTCCTTTATTTTCCCTCACATGCCGTATAAAAGAACGAAAGCAATCACCTGGTGTAATCGGTATTCCGAATAAGTAGCTGTCCTTTATTTTCCCTCACATGCCATATAAAAGTACGAAAGCAATCACTAGGTGTAATCAGGGTGTTCCGAATGAGTAGCTGTCCTTTATTTTCCCTCACATGCCGTATAGAAGTACAAAAGCAATCACTAGGTGTAATCAGGGTGTTCCGAGTGAGTAGCTGTCCTTTATTTTCCCTCACATGCCGTATAAAAGTACAAAAGCAATCACTAGGTGTAATCGGTATTCCGAATGAGTAGCTGTCCTTTATTTTCCCTCACATGCCGTATAAAAGAACGAAAGCAATCACCTGGTGGTAATCGGTATTCCGAATAAGTAGCTGTCCTTTATTTTCCCTCACATGCCATATAAAAGTACGAAAGCAATCACCAGGGGTAATCAGGTGTTCCGAAGAGTAGCTGTCATTTATCCTCACCTGTTAAAAGCAAAAGTCACCAGGTGTATCAAGGTGTTCGATGAGTATGTCATTTTTTCCTCACATGCCATATAAAAGTACAAAAGCAATCACCAGGTGTAATCAAGGTGTTCCGAATGAGTAGCTGTCCTTTATTTTCCCTCCCATGCTGTATAAAAGTACAAAAGCAATCACCAGGTGTAATCGAGGTGTTCCGAATGAGTAGCTGTGCTTTCTTTTCCCTCAGGATAGCCATGCATATTGTTGTATTGCTGTACTCTTCTTGGCTGTAAGATTACCAGGCTCTTTTCCCCTCCCACAAAGAGCCTGCGGACGAGGCTATCGTATGCACATGTCTTTCTACACACTCTTTGCAGGTCACCATCAGAGTCAGTGGTGTGGATGTGTACATGGCAGACATTGAATGACATTACTTTCCACTGTAATTGGAGATCAGAGAAACACTACACGTACTGCTGGTTGTAGGTATGTAGAACTGAGCCTAAAAGGACTGTCCAGTAATGCCTGTGTAAGACAGCTTGTGACTGTCACAGCAGTGGGCACATTCTGCGTAAGTGTGGGTCACACTTTCACGTGCACAATGTATCCTGTAACCATAGCTCCATGCCTCGTGTCTCATATTCTTTCCCCTTATCCTTACTGCTAGAGTATGGCAACATTATTCAGTAGGTTAGAACCTGCTGCTAGGCCACTCCCATGTAGATGGCAGCAATGTTCCTGCTCACTTTTAGTTTATATAATGGAGGGCTAGCATCCCTAGCCAAGCTGGCATCTCTTGCTAACCAAATGAAAAGCAAAAGTAACAACCTTCTTTATCAACCAAACTGAAATTTTAATTGCCGTTGCCATTTGTACCATGGTGACCTGACTGACCTGCTCGTCTCTCCCTTTCCCTTCTCGTCCTCTTATCCTCCCCTCCCCCCTCTCTGGTTCCATTGAGCAGGAGAAGGTTCCTGGGTCAACCAACAGCTCTACTACTGTCCTGTCACTGGCCCACAACTCCTGCGACTCTATTGGTGGGGTTTTATATATTGTAGAGCTGTAAGTCTTTCAAACCACTTAGAATCTTGCTCCAGAAGTTCTAAGTGGCTCTATCTGTCCTGCACATGTACAAAATCAGGTTTCTACTAGAGTTTGTTTGTCGCAGCTCCGGCCCACACATACAGCATCACCAGACTCATTGTCTGGATCCATAATATTGCATGTATAACGGCTTTGTGCTATATAGCACATACTCTCAGATACAGTACAGGTCAAAAACAGTAAACAAAGTACCGCTATACGGTAACGGTACTACCTATGCATTACCGCTACGTACCCTTGACGTACCCTTCACGTACCCTTCAGTGTTTACCTTACAAGTACTGCAGAAGTACCTACAAAGTACCTTTGAAGGTACCGTACCTACAAAGTACCTACAGAACAAAGTGTGAGAAGGGACATACACATGTACTCATTTGTGTATCATAATTATTGGGATCTGGTGTTGTTTAACTAGATGTACGAGGAGGGAGACATGCTGAAGGCCAGACAGAGAAACACTGACCTGGCTGGCAATAGTGATGGCTCTGGCAGTCGCCTCTCCCTCAACTTCCTCAGGTCGACACATCTCGTGACCCTCAGGTCCCGTGATTCCAAGTTTTATCATAACATGAGTATGCATATTATGGTAGTGGACAAGGGCTGGGTCCATTCTGGTATTACTGGCACAATCACCATACTGTATGCATTCACACACTTTCCCCGGCATTATCTTAGGTACGTTGTATGTACTTCACTCGCCGAAACGCTAATCATATGCACCGGAAATGAAATTCACATTGGCATAATAGGCATATACTATACCTATTACAAAGTCTTCACTGCAGAACGTTTGGTTTACAGTTAGGTTGAAACGTCTGGTGAGCTAGCTACAGATTGACACACCAGGCATGCAAAGCAGCAACACATTGTCCCCTCTCGTACAGTGTAGGGACTACCTGAACGGAGTTGTGGGAGGTAGTCTGTGTGAACCTCTGTGTGTCAGGAAGGAGGTGGAGTTTGTGAAATGTCTGGGTTACTACATTATGTTTAGACACACTGCAAGGTGGCTCTCAATTATCCATCACACACACACACCACACCCCCTTCTATACTGACGCTCCTGAAATGAGGACCACTTTCTAATAAGACACACTTTCTTTCCCCAAGAACAGTTGCCTATGTGCCATTTAACCACCCAAATAGGACACCTCAATAATATGAGCACTTTCTTTTGTCCATCAGTGTCTGGATCTGAGTGGTTGCACTGATACACATTTCCCCCTCCCTCGCCCTCCCCCCCCCCGCAGACCTGCTGCCAAGGGAGCAGTTTGCGTACCTGAGAGGACAGCATGGGACACAGCATGGGACTAAACTGCTCCCTTGGCAGCAGGTCTGCGGGGGGAGGGGGAGGGAGGGGGAAATGTGCAACCACTCAGATCCAGATTTTTTTCCAATTCATCTTTTACAAATTCCTGGAGAGAGAGGGAGGGAGAGAGAGGGAGAGAGAGGGAGAGAGGGAGGCCATTAGTATAAAATCACTTAGTAACTTTGTATGTATTCTGGTTTAATGATATATAATATGTATAAGAGTAAAAAAACATGCATTCAGCAACTGGAAATGAATGATCATGGCACAATGTATGAACAACAAACAACGCAATAGTAAATGGACTGTCTGTGCCAGTGAAACAGTAGGTGATTGGGAACTGGGTGTACATGTGCGTACGTAGATTGTACGTACACACATGGCAGACATTAGGACAAGAATGTGGGTATGACTTTCTACTGTAATTGCTGAGTGGCACAGAGATCAGAGAAACACTACACGTACTGCTGGTTGTAGGTATGTAGAACTGAGCCTAAAAGGACTGTCCAGTAATGCCTGTGTAAGACAGCTTGTGACTGTCACAGCAGTGGGCACATACTTTCTGCGTTGGTGTGGGTGACGGTTTCACGTGCGCAATGTATCCTAATCCTGCCCCCGCTACCAAGCTTCAAAGGGCGCGGCCGCTGGCCGCGCCCTTTTCGCTTGCCGCGGGGGCACCACCGAAGACACTCTGGAACTCATTGACACGAACTTCGTGTTTCCCTAGTATATACCTTGTCTCATATTCTTGCCCTTATCCTTACTACTAAAGTATGGCATATTCAGTAGTTGTGTGGCTCTTTGGTCTATGGTCAACTGCATGTTAAAACCTGTTAGTTGTGAGTAGGCCACTCCCATATAGCAATGAATTTTTAACAAAAACCACAACTGTTCCTGCTCTTTTCTGGTATATAAGGTGAGGGCTAGCATCCCTGGGCTAAGCTGGCTGGCTCTCTAGAGCTGGCCCATTCAATGGGTTTGGGAGGGGAACCTACAAACCCAATTTTTGGAGGCCATTACCCTACGATGACCCTGTATCACCACCCAGTGGGCACACACCCCTCCCTTTGGTGTGCTCCAGCTGTGTGTGTGCAAGGCCTAGGGTTAATGGCCAGTGCATTTTAAGAAAATCAATTACCTCTATCTCTGTCTGTCCGTCTCTCTGGTTCCATTCAGCAGGAGAAGGTTCCTGGTTCAACCAACAGCTCTACTACTGTCCTGTCGCTGGCCAATAACTCCTGCAGACACTATGGAGAGCCTTATATGTGGGTCTTTATTAACCCTCGGCGTGCATGCGCAGCGAGGGTTACAGTAGTTGTTCTGTCTGTCTGTCTGTCTGTGTGTGTCGACGCTTATTCTGGCACTACAGGCTACGAGGCGGCCTATTGGCGATACCAACGGCTTCCGAACTACGCGAGCCTGAAAAAAAGGGCAATTTTCCTGAAACGACTGCGTTTGAGAGATATGCCGTGAAAATAAAGCCAATATGCATAATCGTACCAGGCTTACCGCGACCTGATCCGCTCGCTCTGTGTACCTTGGGGGCTCAGGAAGTCACAACGAATGGCATGCATCAACCTCTCCTCCCTTTCCCTCTCCTTTTCCACAGTAGAACCACAGTCAGAATAGTGCCCTTCCAAACTGAGAGCAGATTGAAACTAAAATGGTGAGATCCTCTTTCATCTCCTTCCCATTTTGTTTCACCACTCTCCCTTCACACTCTGATAATCTTTCACTCCAGTTTGGTATCAGTTTACACATTCCACACAAGTCTAGTCTGAATATATAGGTCTAATGACGTGTATACGTTAATCAGTTTGAATTGAGAAACCGGCCCAAGCAAGTTCAGTGGAGTCGCCTTTCAGTAAGACCCTACGCATGCATGTGTTGGTATGCATTACTCCTCTGAACAAAAGGCTTACTGAGGTGGTGGAATCCCACTGGTAGAGCTGAAATCTTCTTTCCTTTCTACCTTTCTTCCTCTCCTTCTGACTTACGCACTCATCACCATTCTTTCACTCTACCAGGCGTGAGATCGGGAGCGAGATGTGCAGATTAATGAATCTGAGGTAACCCGGTGAAGAATGCTATCTGTGCCAGCACTCACGCACTCATATTCCTCTGTTTTGAACACAGCTTACTGATAGTAAAACTTGCATATGTTTCTGTGTTCACACTCTCTCTTCTCTGTCCCTCTCCCCTCTCTTCTCTCTTTTTACTACGCTTACCAGGAAGGAAGAGCTACCCGCAAAACTTCTGTCTGAGCAAACTACTCATCTGAAGTATATACAAGTCTTTTGTATGGGGTATGTATGCATCAGTACAAACAATGATGACATAGAGAAAGAACGGCACTAGTCAAGTGCTTGTGGGTGTTAAGCACGATGCTTGCGTAGTGTGCACGCTAATTTGTGTGTCTGTTACATTGGAGGGAAATGCACATGCGCAAATGGAGATGATTGTGGTGGTATGTACAGTAACCCCTTGCTTTTCCGGCCCTTCGCATATCTGACTACTTGCATCTCTGTTCTGCACATGTGCAATTTGCCTCTAATGTAACTGGCACGCAAATTATTGTGCACACTACGCAAGCATCGTGTTCAACGCCAACAAGTACTTGTCATTCATGGCTTACAAACACAACAGATGATGTGGCAGGACTGACTAATGCCATTCTTTCTCTATGTAAGTATGCGCACAGCTGGTATATACCTGTATGTTACGTAGCTGGGTAAGCCTTACCTAGGTATGTACTTGTCCTGATCGGGCTACTGTCAAGAACCTTGTTACAGGTATATACCTGAAACATTTATGCACAGTAGAGTATCTATGTTTGAGTGTGCGTACATTCTAACACATTTCCCTTGACCGGTGCCTCTGTCCAAAAAGTACAAACACTTTATACAACTTTTTTTTCAGTGCAATCTCAAAGCACTTGTCCTTCCGCCAAAGTTCTTGCTAAAATGTAGAACTCCTTATTTCTATGTAACCAGTTGTCACAAGAATTAGGACACTCAGGACAACTCACTCGTTAGGACACTTAGTGTTGTTCTCAGAAGAAAGTGTCCTTATTGGTGAGCGCAGTAATGGTTTACTTGGTTTGTCCTTCCGGCTGTCCGGCTGTTACCATGTTTTCTGCCACCTCGTGTTATGTAAGTAACAAGGGTGGGCAAAAACAATTCCAATGAAAAGCACTAAAGTGCAAACCCTCGGCGAAGTAGCTCGCAGAGAGTCTGACACGGGCTAGCTACAGTAGTAGATAGCATGTGGGAGTCGATACACGCCCTTCGTTGTGTTACTTCTTGTGCCATCAAGATAGACAGAGCAAGCAGACCCGGTCGAGGTAAGCCTGTGCTAAATATAAGCGCATGCGTATTATCCGCCAGCAATAAAATGGCGACTACCGGCATTAGCCATACAATGCTGGAAGCGCTCTAGCTCTGCAACGGAGCATTTTCAGAGAAAACCCCACAAATTTTCTGACCTTCGTCGCCCGTTGGGTAGATGGTATCGTTTTTGGGACGAACAGACATTCGAGAGGTGAGATGTAGAGTAACAGACACACACACACACAGACAAACTCAACTACAGTACCCTCGCTGCGCATGCGCGCCGAGGGTAATGAGTGTCTTCTGAAATGAGAAGGTCTCACTAATCATTGCATATTCTTCTGATATCAAGACACTTTTAGAGAAGTGTCTTTTCCTCAGAAGAAGGTGCCCTGATTAGTGAGGTGCCCTCTCATAACGGACCCTCCGAGAAGCGGACAACCTCCCTACAGCAGATACTACCCGTGTTACGGATCAGAGTGATGAAGTAAATGGCACGGTAATATTGGTTGCACAATGGACAAGATAGTCAATGTAGAGTATCCATCAGCAAGAAAATGACACTCTCTATAGGACTATTTTACTCACTAACAATGATCACCACATGCAGACATTTATCCACAGTATTTTGAACATTGTAGAGATGAAAATAATGTCAAGGGACAACCTCCAAAGAAAGGACAAAGAACCTGTTCCCTTAAAGTGTCCGTTGTTCGGAGGATATATACACTTGGCCTGGTAGTGCTGTGGCACTCATGCATTGTTGTGCTGGTGTGTAATTTGAGTGGAGAATTACACCATTGTCCATAGCATGTGACTGGTAGATGATTGCTACAAGAAAGGTCAAAGTCCAAAACTCAAGACGGGAACTGGTCTTTCCTCTCTCTGAGTTCTGGCTCAGTGTATAGTGCACTGGACTTCATGTCAAGTTGATTCTTTTGGTTTTGACAGGATGGGATTAGGCCAAAAGTAAATCCTTTTTTGGTGAGCCACTTTGTCTGGATGTGTATATACATTTGTGACCCACACTACACTAACTGTAACAGCCAGTACACACACGTTGACACCCTAACTCTCACACAATGACTCACTCTCTGGCCCAAATAATCTCAGGTGGTATAACTACACCCTTTTGCTGACAGACAAGGTGACCCTCTAATCGTAACTAATTTCAGGTGTTTTTGCATTGTCCTACTCTACCTCGTCCTACTATGCACAAGTAGACACCATAGCTCTCGAGGAAACACACACGTCATGCACAAACTCTCTTTTCTCTTTACCACTTAGGACACGGGCACACTGAAGATATGGAAGTATTAGTACACACATGCTGTATTGTCTGTATTCCCACCACCACCACCACCATCACTGGGCGACGAGGGAGCAGTGACAGCTCTCCGAGAAAAGAAACAGCACGGGTGCCACTATCCCAACTGCTCCAAGGTGTACGGAAAGACATCCCACCTTCTGCTGTCACACGGGAGAGCGGGCATTCATCTGCCACTGCTCCAGGGTAGTATTGTCTTTGTGTGCTTGACACATCACGCTCTCCTCCTATTACATCTCTAAAAAAACATAGAATGACTTCTCAGCAGGCTGTCACCTGTACATAGTTGGAATGTGATACATAGCACCTCTGCATATAGGTATACATTGGTGTATGCTGCCATATGGACCACTGCATACTAATCTCTCTGTTTTACACCTAGTGTTTACATATACCTTCAGGAATTTGAGTATGCCCAGCAATTATTTTACTAATGAAGCGGGGCCAGCTGAGGAGTCCTCCCGCTATATAAATAATGGACGAAAACCATCTCTCGGGTAATCCCCCAGAGATGGTTCCTGGCTTTTCCCACCCAGTTCTGCTGGTCTCTGAATACACCCTCTAGTTGCAGCTTATACCGCTGCAATTGGTTTGTCATTAATATGTAAATGTATTATGCATATGCACGCTGGAGTAATGAATGAAGCAAAGCATGGACATCCCACCCAGGACTACAGAAATAGGTGGGGCTCGAATCTCAAACTCGACAATAATGCCTTGCTCGGCGCCTAAGAATATTTGCACAGACGGACAACCGCTATTCTCTCCTGCAGAAGACTTTACCCTGGCCTGTCAGCTGTGGCACTCCATCACCCAATAATATTATAATATAGTTTGCTGCTCGCCAATGACATTGAAGCCGGACCGAGCAGTAAAGGATGATTACTTGATTATGTATCTTAGTCAAAACAGGGTTTTTGGAGAGGGACAAGAAACCAGCCTGCCAGAATATGGATCTGACTTGGAGGCTATAAAAACAGACGACAATATAGCAGATTTTCCCAATGAATTTACGTGCATAGTTACAAGGACAAGGACAATTTCAAGCTCACAAGTGGCACTGTCAGTAGAAAATAACCAGCTTAAACGTCAGAGAGACTCCACCATCGTTGTCAATTCGAAAAAAATTGTGTTTAATATTCACTGTTCACACAAAACATCAGTTGCTCATTCTGCTACGCATAACAATAAAATTCATTGCCAACTACTTTAAACCTTTTTTTTACATGGCTACTTTGCAAACTGAAAAGAGTAGAGCAAGCTCATAATATTATAACCCAAACTCAGCAATTGGCAACTATTGTATGGAGGCACCTTTGTGCTAAATGATTGGCTCACACGACCATTTATACCAAGCCTACAGCTTTGCTTACCCTGCCTGCAATGTACGTAGTATTATAGCGTGCATGTGGGGACCGACAGAAAGAACAGTGGGAAAGGATGGACTCACCCTCATATCTATAGTGGGAGGACTCATAAGTCAGCCCCACTTTTTAATGGTAAAAGCATTGCATACACTCAGTGACAGTTTCCTTTTTTTCATGTGCAGTGTATGTCTTATTAGGGATCGAGAAAGGGAAGGGTGAGATTCCATGCTAAAGTCACCCACACTATAATTATGCTCACAGCTATTCTACCTTTGATCTGCTATCAGCAATGTACCCTTAGTTGAGCACCACCTAAACCAGTCCCATGTTGCAGCCCATCAAATTTTCACAGTGTCACTAGGGAAGGTTTGTTCTCCTATCTAAGGCTCAAGAAAGTAACAAGGGAAATGAAAGGCACTAAAGTGCAAACCCTCCCCGCTAAACGTGCTAGTTGTAGCATCGCTCTATGCTGGGCCATACCTCATGGCAGACAGACAGAGCCAGTAATAGCCAAGATAGCCAACAGGTGGTATCATGACACAATTGCTCCTAAGTAGAACTCCAGCCTAACTCACAGCCTACTGAGACAGTACTAATTGAAAAGCTGTGGTTTGGTGAAGGGCTACTGAGGTTACTACAAGCAAGACTAGCAAGGTTGGAAAGGGAAATACACAAGCTAAAGCATGCACCTCTGTGGAGTAACAAGCTGGGCACATTGTCCGCCTTTGCTGCTTTGCTGCGTCGCAAAGACAGAAGGGTGGAAGGTGTGGCGGGGCCATGCGACATAATTATTGTGAATATCTTGTTGGCAAAAAAGGCAGAAGTACACATACATTAACATCAACTGCATGAAAAGTATATTTATAGCATACTAGCCACAGAGAATAGAAAAGAAAGAAAGAAAACCAGAAGTCACCCTGCACCCCCCATCTTCCACCCATACACAGACACAAACCACACAGTTGCACACAACGGTAGGACATCAGGTGCCCCAGCCTTGAGAACTGGGGCGGTTGGTTAAAGAGCCTTTTATGGCATGCCAACTCTCCCCACACACCTAGTGTCCAAACCGAATGACAAACAATCACAATGACAGTTACTATACATAGGCAGTAGAAAAAATATATATAACTGTGTATAAAAAAATATATAAAGAAAAAGAAAGAGGCAGTAAAAAAACTCTGTATAATAAGTCCGTAGAAAAATAGACAAAATAGAAAATCTGTCATACATAAAACAACTCTCACAGTGTGTGTATCTACTTGTACATACACTGCCTTCACATGTATACAAGGAGGAGTGCACAAAGTCATGGGGAGTATATACAAACAATGAGCCACAGTGGGTGGATACAAACAATGAGCCGCAGAAGTGGAATCACCAAATTTGCAATTCACTTACAAAAACCTAGCCATGCCACTAAACAAGCTTGTCTCAGTGTCAGAGACAAAACGTTGCTCAACTCACCTCAAAAATACATAATTCTTTCCCTCTTCTGAACTCCTGGGAGCCACCACCTTGGCACTAAAAGGAGTGGAGTCAAGACAGCAACTATTCCCCAGAAGTATTGTACCTGGCTGCTGTGCATATATAGTCTTTTGGGCATTATGGGACAGCGGTAAACAAGCCCCTGGCTATCAAAGTCTAAGTCTCTTTGGGAGTGATAGTGAGTGAGGCTGCAGAGTGCTGTGGGTTAATCGTGGTCTCCACGCTAGTTGGTCGCGGAGAGTCTGATACGGGCTATCATGCCGATGCGGGAGTCGCTGCACGGCCTTCGTGGTGTACTTGTGCCTCCGCAAGGTACAAAGAGGAAGCGGATCGGTCGAGGTAAGATGGTGCGATTGTTTTCACGGCATATCAACGCAGTCGTTTTATATAGGAATATTGCCATTTTAATCACAACCAGGGCACCTCTAAAATAGTTGTCCTGGGTGTACATGCCTTTGTGTTGCGTGGACATATACAGTACTACTAGAATACATAGCCAGGTCCTCATTACATGCTCAAAATACAATGTGCATTGTACGGTAGGAAACCAATAAGTGACCACATAAATAGGGTAAGCAGCCACAGAGGTGTGGCTATGGGTGGCTCCATAAACCACAAAATCAGAACTGCGCATCACCTGTGCTACCCAGTGTCTAGTCTAGACAGTAGATAAGAGCTAGTTGGGAAGTATGCAACAGTCTCACGCCCTTCGGAGTTGCCTGAAGAGGATACAGGAGGTACCCTTCTACACAAAGACCTGTTGTCAACCTGGTAAGTCTACACTACCAGTGCCTACATAACGATACTTACCTAATTTTTGGGCCTGGACCGTTCTGTATTTGCTCTCCTACTTCTTTCGAAGGTCCCATTAGCGAACGGGAGGGAGCTAACCTACATAGTGGTCAGACCAATCAGCCCTCTCTAAAGAACGAGAACAGAGAAGGGACTGGTCACTAATGGGGTCGCGCAAGGCTACTAACGCAGGGAATAGGGAAGCAGGGGGGTATACAAGATAGGGATCGGGTGGTTTACTGTGCGTGGACCAGACGATCCACCCGCAGTTGAGTACAAGATAGTCGCTAACCTCAGAGGCCTGCGTGCACCCGTCGTGCAATCTCGTACACCTCCTCAGTCCGCGCCTAGATTCTCGGGAGGCTATATAGACGTTCCGGGGGGCCGGGGAGGGGAGATCCGGGAAGGGAACGTCTGGCCCCGCGAGACTAGCCTACGACTACTCAACTGCGGGTGGGTCGTCTGGTCCACGCGCGGTAAACCACCCGGTCTCTGGCGGCTGTGCCGTTGAGAAACCGTTACTGTTTGTCGTGCCCCGTATGTCGTACTTTCTTGGTCAGGGAAAATTGGAGACGACGACGCGAGCAAAGGCGCCGGGAACAAACTCGCACCGTCTTTGGAGTGACTGTTTTCATTTTTGTGTTCGCGTTGGTTTTCTTTTTGCCTGGTTTTGTTAGATTTTGGCGAGCGAAGCAAGCGTCATCGTCTGAATGGAGATTTTTCTATGCACCCTTGCACCCTGTGTCGTCGCGCGTATGGAACGCCAAATGAAAGGGCGGAATAGCTATTGCGGCGGCGAATATTTTACTCAGAGCTGGATGTCACTATTACTACAAGTAGATGTGGATATTAGCTTCTGCATACCTGTGTTGCGCTCTCATATTGTCATAAATTTCGCCGCCGCAATAGCTATTCCGAATTACCCGCCCTTACCTTTTGGTCGATGTGCATCCTTCGTCATCCGTTCTCCAGCGTACGTCGTTTATTCAAACCGGTATATACAGTCGTGCTGCAATAGAACCGCATTCGATCGTTGTCATGCGGAAATTGTTGGTCGTCTGTCAGGTTGGTAGCCGTGTGCACGTTACCGCGTGCGTATAATACTAAGCGCATGCGTAGGGCAGCTCAAGTGTCGTCTCCTTGCCATGCCCCGTTACGCAGTGCTGTGGTATCGGTAGATGACAATCATTGGGCAATGTAATAGCCGCTTGGTACACAAATAATCACTGGGCCCCTGAGTACACTGAGAACACGAAATAATGATGATCAAGTGGGCCATGACATGGGCACTATATAGATTGTCTGAGTGAAGGTGCAATGGTAGGGGGGAGATAAGATGGCATCACAGAGCTGGCCCTTTCGTGCCGTGTCTAGACTCTGCCATGGGCGGCCTCAGGGGTGGCGTCCCTGGTAGGAGGGTCTGGGACAGAACCCGGGACCCTCGGTCGGTGGTAGCTTCTCTGCCCACAGCGGGGGCAGTGGGAGCGCCACTGCAATCCATGCACTTTTGGCTGTATATACCGGCATGTATTTGCTGTCTGACGACATTTTCCATCTTATATATATAATTATGCCCAGAGCCTCCATATGGCTATAATATTAGGTGTTAATATGATATACATCAATTTATGGAGATCCCATGGTATCCAGAGGGTTAAAAGCACTGTTGAGTAGAGGCAGTGTAAACTGCACCCTACATATACTATTCATGCGCAAAAGGAACCGCTAATTCATTGGCTGGGTATTGCCACATATCGCTCTATATCTCCTAAATCTCTTATTATCCCAACAGTGAAATTACAGGTATATATCCTTTTTAATGTAGCCTATAGTTCAATAAAAAGACAGACAGATACACAATGGGATACTGCTGCCAACATGCACGGGGGTTAATCCTTGATTCAAATTTCTACTTCCATCCCCCCCCCCCAACTCCCATCTAGAGGCTCCAAATAATCCTTCAATACTGATAACAAGTTTGCGAAGCAGCACTTCGCTATGTTGTCTGTCCATCCACTTCCACTTATCTCCCACTAGTATTTTCTCCGTTCTTTAACCCGGTGGCGCTACATTGTGTGGTAGTGTAATGAGGAACAAAATTAATGCTTGGAACTGCCCATGGTTGAAAATGACATTGTCATTCATGTGTGTGAGAATGTCCCTCAGAGGGCTCATTATCTTTTACATTAATACAAAAAAAGTCATGCTACTGAGTAACCAACACTGTTATAGAGTCCAAGTGGAGTTTGAATGTGCCAGTTTATAAGTACAAATGTTACTATATAAAAATGAAAAGCACTGAAGTGCAAACCCTCGGCGAACTGAGCATGAGCGGTATCGCTAATGGATGGGCTGGGCTATTGGTGTTTACCCGCGGTCTCCCGCTAGTAGCTCGCGACACGGGCTAGCTACGGTAGTAGATAGCATGCAGCAGTCGATACACGCCCTTCGCTGTGTCCTCCAAGATATAATACACAGAGCAAGCGGATCAGGTAGAGGTGGAGCCACGTTGATCGTGTCGATACGCATGCGCACCGCTTAATGATGGGTTGGGCCACGGAACTCGGTCCGCGACCGTGCCAGTTTGTCGTTCTCGAACGCAGTTGTTTCAGGAGAATCGCCAAATAATTTTTCAGGTTCGCGTAGTTATGAAGCCGTTGGTATCGCTCATTAGCCACCTCGTGGCCTGTAGTGCCAGAATAAGCATCGACACACAGACAGACAACTACCGTAACCCTCGCTGCGCATGCGCGCCGAGGGCTAACAACAGGACCACGGTGAAAGAATGCTTGCTTTTAGTAACCTTTAGCCCTTATATAATGCCACATTCCCTATAAGAGTAGCATACCAGGCAACAATATAGGGATTGTGTGATGGGGTTGGTGGTCTCAGCTTGCTCAAATGTGTTAATTAACCAAGCTTCATGTATCCCATCCCTATCTTGCCTCCCCTTTTTTTTTTTATACCATCCCTATATGCCGCTTTTTTTTAATTCGCAGGATTTTTAGTGTACTTGTCTCACTACATTACCAATATTTTCAGATGGCTAATGCAAACGCATGCACACTTTGAAGTGCGTGGTGTTTAGAACACTAGGTTTGCTCGCATCCACTCACCATACATAAAGTTGAAATGCTTAGGGCTAATGTATTTGTAGTATTGTACCAACAAAAATGTTCTATCTGCTGCGGAGAGAATTTCCTAAGATATTTATCCTACCACTATTTCTCTGTACACTATGAAACTAGTTACTCGAAGGTCAACCATTGCCCTAAATGCTCTAGATGCAGCAGGCCTGTTTTAGGGTTCATATAAGACTAAGTTTTGAGTCACGAAATCTGCTGGTCAGCATTTTCATTGTTCTTAGCTCGTAACCCATGTTCATAACCTGTATTTCTTATGGCATACTATGCATTGAGTAACCAACAACAAATTTCGTGACTCATAACTTATTAACCCTCGGCGCGCATGTGCAGCGAGGGTTAAAGTAGTTGGGTCTGTCCGTCTGTCTGTCTGTTATTCGTCATCTCTTCTCGAGTGTTTGTTCGTCTCACATGTACTTAACGGGAAATGAAGGTTAGAAATTTTCTCTGAACTGCTCCGTTGCAAAGCTAGAGCGTGAAAAATCCAATATGCAAATACACAATGGATGGGACGGCTTACCATGGTCTGATCGATCCGCGTGCTCTGTGTACCCCGGGGGCACCAGAAGATGCAACGCAGAGCGTGTACCGCCTCTCGCATGCTTCTAGTAGTGTAGTTAGCCCGCGTCAGACTCTGCGCGAGCTGGCAAGAGACGAGTAACAGCTAAAACTAAACCCAGCCCATCAATTAGTGGTACGGCACATGCGTTTACTTACGCGTGCGCATCACAATGTGCCGAGGGATGCCACGCGTCTGACAAAATTGAAAACCTGAAATTTGGACTTGGGCATAATGCTTGCCATAGTTGGTGATTTTATTATTTATTATGTCATTTAAATGCACACTGCCCTGGCACTTTTTTCATTAGGATTGAAAAGAGTCTCCTTTGAGAACACGCATATGTGTGAAGAAGAAAGGGTAAGTCATCATGTGAAATAATCCTTTGGCAAATCATAGTAACTGGATGTTGTAATGTGTATCTCTATTCAACATAACCTAAATTTTTTGGGCTGATAATTGCCACCAGATGTTAGGAAGTATATACCCTTGAAGCATATTTCAGTTGCCATAGAGACGTTTACTTGTAGGGCTTCAGTACTGATGGACTCAAACTTTTGTTTAAAAAAAAAGCTATTTTTTCATGGTTATGCATGTTGCTCAAATTCTATGCATATACTAGGAATAAAATTCTTGGTTATTATACCAAGTTATTTTTTTTACCAGTATACCCATTTGATAAAGATTTTAAGTAAAACAATTTTAAAAGGAGACACCCATACCATAATGATAAGTACAATGAAATAATAAGTATAGGTTAGATCATTGCGTCATTCTCATCCCGACCCACGAGGGTTTTCAAACCGAGGAGGGACGAGTTCAGTGTTCTAACTGGCTTAGAATCGCAGCGTGGAGAGCGCAGTTTCGCTTTTCGATAGTGTGCTAGACCCGTTACAAGGTTGGCTCTGCCCGCCAGAATTTAGGCTGGGAATCGGCGACGAGTGAGAAGGCCCATTTGCTCCTAGCTTCGAGACTACCGCCGAGCAGGACGAGTTCATCATCTAAACATCGCAGCAACTGGACGGATATATCCTGCAAGCCCCACCGGAGCAAGACGCTTGATCTGGACGATTTGTTGTTTGTCGCTAGTCAGGCGTTGAAACCAGCTACATGGAATGGAACGCTCTACCGGGAAACGTCTGACTAGCGACCGACAACGAATCGTCCAAGCGACGCGGGCTGAGCGCTGCGATGCTTGTATGATGAGCTCGGCGGCAGTCTCGAAGCTAGGAGCAAATGGGCCTTCCCATTCCTCGCGATTATTATGAATTTGACCTTTGTGAAACCTCAGTGATCTAAATTCTTCACAGTGATCTAACTTGCAACTTAGAAACTTAGTACTTAGATACCTGGCCAACCCAGTACTACGGGTTTTAGACACTTGATTACTACGCTCAGCATCAAAGGGAATTATTCATGAGAGGTTCTAAGCTAAACAAAAGTACCAGAAAAATGTAAGAAATATCTCAATCACTTTCAGTAAGAGACACTCTTTGATGTGACTTGCAGTACAAGCTCCAATTCTTGACCTGGGGTGTGTCCCTCTCGATAGGCTCGCATTATCTCTCTGACTTTCTGAAGTACTTGCGTATGAGGGTGACAGATACATTGTTCAGTGCCCTCTCAATCGTCCGTTCTAAACCTTGGAATGTATAATCACAGTGTTGTCTGGTGCAATGCTTCGCATGTCCCCAGCAGCGTTCAATCTCACAGTGGAATTGAGGAATAAAAAATAACTCTGTGTCCTCGACTGCAAAGTTTTTTTTCCACTTTTGTCTTCTCGTATTTGAAATCTGGCATCTCTCCCAAAACACGACGCATATCTGCAGCTTTCATACTTCGTACATCCACTCCACACTCGATTAGAATTAGAGGTTTTCAGCGGCCGTGGCTGTGTACAGCTTTGCTCCCTCATTTCTTCTGCCAACCTGACGAGCGTTCGCTCCCTCTTGTGGGACATTTTGGATGGCATAGTGAGGCCTCTGGCTGCGCATATCTTCCTCGAGTTTCACGCACGCCACGTGAAAACTTAATCTCCCTCCATAGCACCACGCCTCATCAAAGGGTTCCGCAGAAATGTGATTGGTCAATATGAAAATGGCTGTATCTAATGCTGGACTGGGAGAATAGGAATGAGACTGGATATAGACGTAGTACTTATAGCTAGCGGAATTCCGTGACCAAAAAGTTTCCGCATACTATTTATAACGTTGGAATGACATCATCGGGAATTTTTGGACATTTATGACGATTTGCACTAGGTCTCCTGTGTCAAAAACGTGTAAGTTCCCTCCACTTCTCTTAAAGCCTCGTTGGCCTACGAATGCCGTGCGGAAGACAGTTGAAGCGTGTGTTAGCTGACTAGGTGTCATGGAAGCACATCCAAAACGATTGCTCTTGCTTCCTGTAAGACAAATCCACACCCAGGCACCTGTAAACACATATCTCGACTGCATTCTACATTTCTGCGTACACGTGACACCACTCTCTAAAGTAAATTAAAAAAAGAGGCATATATGGATGGAATCACTAAGTACGGTAGTACTTAATATAATGGGCATTGTACCTAGCATCATAGATGTATGGGACTATGATAAGGAGTTTTGTTCATCATCTTCTTCTTCTTCTTAAACCAGCATAACTCAAACACCGAAAGAGATAAAGCCATGAAATTTTGTAGGAATGTACATATCCATAACCACATGTGCAACGTCATACTTTTTTGTTTGTAAAGAACAACAAAATTGCCCCAGGCAATACATTATAGTGGGCAAACTACATCTGTCAGTGTAACTCACAACAAAAGTTTGTGTACACAATGTACTCAATAGCCAGCATCAATATCACAACAATACATGTTTGTAAATAACAACAAATAGCTTCAGGCACTTTTCTTTAAATTTACTTCTTCACTTCTCAAACTTTCCAATGGTAGCGCGCAAGAGATGAAAGTATGCCTATTATATAATTTCCATGACGATTACATGTTTCCATGATGAACGAATATTGTTTCACAAAGCCTCATGCAAATTTATTCGTTCAGTAGCACTTTTGTATTGTCACATTTCCATGAAAGTGCTGATGAAGGGTCATAGTTGTTCTAGTAAAAGTGATGACATGTTTTAAAATGCATGCACTAAGTATATAGAGTGCATTTAAAATTGAGCGACTGCGCGAGACCTCGCACTCTTCGCACTTACATTTGCGCACAAATTTCTGTTAATTACGGTAACACAATTTTAAGCCATTAAATGCCACAAAATATTGATGAATACTTTTGGTGTGCCTTTATATGAATTTTGTCAATCTTTTCTGCAGAACATCAGATCATCACTACGATCTGGGAAGTAAGTTTGAGTTTGATTTCAATTATATCTCAAACAATTGTGTGTTGTATCAAAGGAGACCACGTGAAGATGATGCAAGTGATAGCAGTGAGGGAAGTCCTAGAGCATCACTACGATCTGGGAAGTAAGTTTGAGTTTGATTTCAATTATATCTCAAACAATTGTGTGTTGTATCAAAGGAGACCACGTGAAGATGATTCAAGTGATAGCAGTGAGGGAAGTCCTAGAGCATCACTACGATCTGGGAAGTAAGTTTGAGTTTGATTTCAATTATATGTCAAACAATTGTGTGTTGTATCAAAGGAGACTACCACCACTTGAAGAAAGCTCAAGTGGCGGCGCTGACGAGAGCAGTCCTGAAGATAGTGATTTTTCCACCGGAAGTCTTCCGTCTCCTCCCAAGTACTGCATAGTTTCTGATTTGCTTGTGTTTTATAATATGTGACCGTGCACGCAAAAACCAACCTTATGCCACACAATGTTTTTCGAGTTAGCGGTGTATTTTGGATGACCAACGCCTTTTGAACGATCGTAGGAAATTTGAAGTGTGTACCTGGTTCCGTTTACGAGCTAGGGCTGTTTTTTTAGGCTATTCACAAAACACAGACTGCAGAAACGGGAATTTTTAGTGAGCACATGCCCCCACGCAATGTTTCCACATACTTCGTCCGTGTCACGCAGCTGTAAAATGTCAATGTTTACCTGCCTCGCATTCATGGAACGCCTCGCAAGTGTTTTTTACCTGCACTCGAGCTATCCTTCCACTACACCTTGAAGATGATTATCTCCCCAGGAAAAACTCCAGTGGTGGTAGAGCCAAGTAAGTCCGGCTACTTCTCCGTATACTTACCACTATGTCTCCGCATTACAAGCCACTTGTTGGTGACCTCGCTGCTTCCCTAGACTCCTTGTGCAGTGCTCAAAGTCACGATATCGATGCTACGGCTGTAGTGTCTCGATCGATACACAGAACAAACTGCACCATCCCTATTGTGCATGAGGTGGTTATACAGCATAGGTTCACAACACTACATGACACCATCTCTATATCTTAACTGACCCCCCCCCCAAAAAAGGTATGCTAAAAAGAAAATGAAAAAAAAGAAAAAGCAAAACAAAAAAAAAAAAAAGAAAGAAGGGGCAAAAAAGAAAAAGAAAAAAAGAAAAAGGAAAAAAACAAAAAGAAAAAAGAAATAAAAAACAAGGAAAGAAAAAAAAATAAGAAAAATACAAAAAAAAAAAAAAAGAAAAAAAAAAGTAAGAAACAAAAGATCAAAAAAAAAAAAAAAAAAAAAAAGAAAGAAAATAACTAAAACAAAAAAAAGAACAAAATAAAGAAAAAAAAAAAAAAAAAAAAAAAAAAACAAAAAAAGAAAATAAAGAAAACAAAAAAAAAAAAAAAAAGAAAAAAAATGAAAAACAACAACAAAACAAAAAAAAACACTCCCCCCCCCCCCCCCCCCCCCCCCCCACCCCCCCCCCCCCCCCCCCCCCCCCCCCCCCCCCCCCCCCCCCCCCCCACCACATCACACCATCCCATATATATAGATTCACAGGATTTTTTATTTACTTGTGTCCACTAATTTTATATACTACTAGGTATTATCTCTGTGAAAGGGGGACAAGCCCCCCTTTTTATTTAAAAACGCCTCTTTTTGCTTACAAACTTGTGGTCGCAATGGATATGATGTAATACGTATGCGTACCATGTTTTCATCTGAATTCGTGGTACGAATGAAGAAGTAATTTAACTGTTGGACCCGCACCCTTCCCCATTTCCAGTCTCAGTTGTTCACAGCTTACTGAACAAGTAATTTAAAAGAGGCATATTGGGATGGTATAAAAAGAAATGGAAACAACAGAGGGATTGGATATATGAACCATGGCTAATGAACAGATTTGAGCAAGCTTACACCCCCAACCCCATCACACAATCCCTATATTGTTGCCTAGTGTGCTACTCTTATAGGGAATGTAGCATTATATACAGGGCTAAAGGTTGCAAGCATTCTTTCACCGTGGTCCTGTTGTTTTTATATAGTAACATTTCTACTTATAAACTGCCAATAAATTCCACTTGGACTCTATAACAGTGTTGGTTACTCAGTAGCATGACTTTTTTTGTATTAATGTAAAAGACAATGAAGCCCTCTGAGGGACATTCTCACACACATGAATGACAATGTCATTTTCAACCATGGGCAGTTCCAAGCATTAATTTTATTCCTCATTACACTACCACACAATGTAGCGCCACCGGGTTAAAGAATACAAGGGGAAGATAAGTGGAAGTGGATGGACAGACAACATAGCTAGTTCAACTTGCTTTTGCATAACTGAGCCCCTCCTGACACTGTATACCTTTTCATAGTCTCGCAGAATGTAGAAATCAACGCACTTCCCAGCTACAAAGATCGCTCGCGTGTTTGATAAAAACACGTGTTCTCCGTGCACGCGCATGGCGATTGCTATTGATGCACGCATTTCTGCGCATGCGCTCAAAGGGTTAGTGATTTTGCACTTGTTTTTTTGTATTACAGTTTTATTTCAGCTTCCACTTTCCTTAAGGCACCGTTCATTTAGTGTTGGCACATCATCTGTTTTGTGTTCAGTATTCTGTG
>CASHTH010002573.1:0-92071 GCA_030341885.1 Geodia barretti | reverse complement strand
GACGCTCTGATAGTGGGTTGTAATACCAACTCAGGGGTGTTAAGGACTGGGTCAAGCAAAAATCGACTGAAATACACAACTGAGTTCAAGTAAAAGATTTGGGGGCAACCAAAGGTTATATCGAAGTCAACAAAGCCTGATATAAAGCTCAATCAACCGCAATGGCGTGGTTACATGTACCACGCCACTCCGCATCCATGGAGTATCAATTTTAGTAGCGTCGCTCTCCGAGACAATATCGAGAAAGACGGTCACGAAGACGCTGGTTATGGGCAGAGAAGTCTACACCTAACAAAACCTAGAGGACTTATCTAGTAGGTATCAATTTTGGATAGAGATCCGCGGCACCAAAAGCGAGAAACAGGCGAAAACGCAAAAAACAGTACCTTGATCGGAACAACTCCCGAGTGTTTATCTGCCAATCCGTTTTTCCATGTCAATCCAAAATTGATACATTACAAACCGATGGTATACCTATCTTTTGCCCCAAGAAATATCGCCGTAGCACACGTCTAACTACACCGCCTCGACAAAGGTGGACTTTACCGGCCATCGCCATCTTTCTAAACAGCGTCACGTGATTCATCGGAAATTCACTCGCGTGTGTGCGTGTGAGGATAAGCTCCGAGATACCCCAGGTACCAGCAGCCCCTCTAGCCTTAGCTCTAGTCTCGGTGCCAGCCCCTTTCAGACGGGAGAGAGGGTCTGGTACGACACTAACCAAGCTCTGCTTGGTGCCGGCGTGTCGTCGCTCGTTTTCTCGCCGGGGCCTCTACTCGAGGGGACTCGTACCGTACGAGCGCAGCTGGGAGGACTCAGCGTGGCCCGCCCACGCATTGACATGAATACCATGGCAACTATGTAATTTCAAACCGCCGTATGCGTACTCGCGCGACAAGCGGATGGCCCAGTCCTTAACTTACCTGAGAAAGCTGCTTTTGAAAGTAAATTTTACTGTATACAATAGTATAGCTACAATACTTGAGGGGCTTTTCATTGAAATGTAACACGGTAGCTAACTATTACATATTTCAACCATGGGCCTCTTTCCATTTTTAAATTTAGCTACAGCAGCTGCCTTTTTCTTGTTAGCATGCAGGATGAAGTTACAAGTCAAGATCATTCTTAGTGCAGTCTTAGTGTCAACACTACCACCCATACTGTTGTGGTATGAATTGTCACACACAAAAAATCATGTAATGGAGACACAAGAACAGGACTCGAACGGGTTCACTTACTCCCGTTCTCTCGACTTTACATCCCTACCCACTACTCCCAGCAGCGGTGACACGTACGTAACACTGTTGATACCTCCAAAGCCGTCTCTCTCGCCAGTGAAGTATCAAACATCAGTGTCAACCGACTGCTCAACTGTCCACGTAGCAATGGTAGCATCTGGAGACATAGGTAGCAGACACTTGTACACGACGATCAAATCGGTCCTCATGCACTGTTCGACTCTACTTCATTTCCACTTCATCACTGATGACAGAGCTAAGACTGTTCTCCAACCCATGATGAGTACCTGGCTTGTCAGCAATTTCACATGACTACTACAACCCTTTCCCGTGCCTGACCGACATCAAATTAGGCTCTAATATCCAGTGCTCTCGATCCCTTTCCATTCACCTAAATCTTGACTTGGTCTTGCCCAACACACCGTCCACATGTTCATAGTTATAGAGCCAGCCTCAGTCGTCACACTTGACTTGGCTCAGCTGTGGGCTCTGACTAAGTCACGTCCTCAATGGATCTATCACTGTGTGCCAGAGCAAGTGCGCCGTATACTGTAGCAAAGGAAGTGATATTGAGCTTACAGGGTGGGGTGCTATTGGTGTTTGCCTACAAAACATGAGGGAAAGAGAACAACATACCCAGACATAATAATTGTAAACCGAGCGTAGCAGATATTGCAGACAAGGTCATGATGAAATTTTTCAATTTAGGAAGCACATGGGACAATTATGTAGCACAGCCCTGGAATATGACGGAGAGCTCTTTAGGTACAGAAAGATGGGAAAATGTCTCACGGTGTGAAATCTTTGGTCAGCAAAGCACCGTCAAAGAAGGACGAATGCAAACTGTTTGAATGGGAGAAAGGCCCACAGACGAGAGCTGCCCCTTCCTGCTGGGCCACAGCTACAAGTCAATGGGCAGTACGATGTGACACTAACCACCCATCTGGACTACAACAGACTGAGTCTGCTGGAGCAGATCCTGAGACCTGGAACGGACCTGCCAGTGTGGCCATTCACCTGACGTGACTATCAGGTGGAGGGGGTGGTCAGTTTCCTCCTCAACTCAAAGTCATTGCGACACAGGTTGAATGTGACCTACCATCTATTGTTTACAGTTGGTCCTTCGTACCCTCCCAACCATGCACGTGAACTTGCTCACAGGTTTGTGTCTACTCCCTTCATGTTTATTCTCGATGTCGACTTCATCTCGTGTTTGTGTTTGTACGATATCCTGAAAAAGAAACTAGAAGCAAATGTGTTTGGGAATATGGACAAAAAGCAATTGTCATCCCTGCATTTGAGTCAGATAACACTAACTTCACTGTCCCACACAGAAAATCAGAGATGATTGGTCTTTACAAAGGGGGCAGGGTACGTCAGTTTAGGCTCAAGGCCTTCAAAGAGGGACATGATCCGACTGACTACCAGAAGTGGATTAGTGCCACGAATACCTACTTGGTCACGTGGAAGGAAAAGTATGAACCATACTATTTGCTCAAGACATCTGTCATCTCATTCGATCACATATTCGTCGCTCGATTTCGTGACAAATCAGCCATAGCATAGAGTTACACATGGCTGGATACGATTTCATCGTCTTTCCCGATGCTTTTGTTGTGCACTTGCCACATAAAAAGAGTAATCAGAACATGAATCGTCTGAATAAATGCAACAATGAATGGTACAAAAATTGGATTCAAGAAAAAAGGACCCAGTACAATTACACACACAATGATGTTAAGAATGTGTTTTAAAAAACAAACTGGAGTGTAGTATCCAGTAAGTGTAGGAGTGTATAGTATCCAGTAATCACATATCATAGGGCAAGTATCATGATCATTGATGACTGACTGACTTACAGTGAATATGCACGATACATATATCGGGGTGGGACATACAGTATACGACAGAGGATCGAGCGGTTTTTTCTTTTATCATTCGTACGTCGTGTAAGTGCCCATGCGCGGCTTCTTACGCGCTTTCAACGCATTTTCACACACGCTGCCTGCCTCGCGATATGCGCCGATCGATCTAGCCAGATCTAGCGAGAGAACTCTTCTCCATTCGACGGCGTGTGCTGCAACCTTCGGTGACTGACAGAGGCTGTACCGCTTCCCAATCTCGCTCCCGCTCGCCAACAATGTTCAACATTTTCACTAGTTATTATTGGCGAGCGGGAGCAAGCTAACCAAGTGGTCCAAACGGCGCAATTTTTCGACCCGCGTACGTCGTGTAAGTGCGCATGCTCCAGGATTACGCGCTTCTTTTTTATCCGAAATGATTTCAAAATTGCCTGATGTGTGTGTAGCTCCGCATCAGTCTGAGAGGAAGCCATTCGTCGTTGAAGAGAGAGGGAAAGAGAACATCCTGTCAGTGAGACTCCTGAGCAGGGAACGCGCATATTCTTTACACGCTGCCTAGCTGTCATATCGATGCGAAATCTCAGCGAAAGAACTCTCGTCTATTCGCTGGCATTCGCTGCGCTCTTCAATACCTGACCGAGGCTGTATAGAATACCTCTTTCCAATCTTCGTGGTTCTAAGGTTCAAGCTGTACATAGGCTAGGATGGCTAATGCAGATACAGTCATTGTGTGCTCGCTCCCGCTCGCCAAAAATGCCATGCATTCGCCTACTAGTATACCAATGTGAGAGAGGGACCTATCTGTATCAACTATCTTCTCTTCCCGAGTGAGCGCCAAGGGAGACGACGACGCCTTACCGACGTGAGAGAGGGACCTATCTGGTGCGCGCACGACTACCTATCTTCTCTATCCGAGTGAGCGCTGTGAGTGCGAGTATTATTCAGCTAGCCTATACTTGCACTGACATATTAATCGTTCTATCCGTTATGTTTTTGGTCCTGTATCGCCATTTGAAGAGCTTCTTTTTAAATTATCATGTTCTTAACTCCTTATTTCATCATCTCTTCTTTCTTTTTTGTGCCTTATTATTGGCGTGTGATAATAATAATAATAATAATAACTACCGTAACAAGGACTTGATACATGGAAAAGGGAGCTAGTCAGTGCATTAGAGTTAAATGTGGCAGCAAACAAGCAGAGTTTTATCCCCAAAAATGTAGAAAGTCTGGGAAAACCATAGCAAATTGTGTCAAGTATAATGGTAATATTTTGGACATAATTATGTATGCGGATGATGTGGTCCTCATTTCCTCAAGTGCAGTAGATCTAAGGAAACACATAACCACCTTATCAGACTTTTCCCAAAGAAGGAAACTAGAAGTCAACACAGAAAAAACCAAAATATGTGTCTTTGGTGGGGATAGAAATTCTAAGTATATATTTTCACTGAACAATCATATTATTATCCTGGAAAAAGTGCAGTCTTACAAGTAGCTATCTAGGGATATGGTTTGCAAAAAAATGGAAAGTTTCATGTGGCCAAAAAGCACCTAGCCAATCAGGCAAACAAAGGAATGTTTTCATTATTGACAATACTAAAACATTTAAACAACCCCCCATCCCAGTTATACTACAGCTCTATGAAACCATGTTGAAGCCCATATTGTGTTATGGGTCTGAAATTTGGGGGTTCACTGGTGATCAACATCTAGAGAGAGTAGAGCTCCGTTTTCTCAAGCAGATACTACATTTACCAGCATCAGCACCTAACATGGCTGTTTATGGTGAGCTGGGCCAGCTCCCTGTTAACCTATGGTGGAAGGAGAGAATACTGAAGTTTTGGAACAGGATTTGCTCAGATGATGCTCCTGCACTACTCAAAGCAGCAAAGTACCTGTCACTGTTCAATGCTAGCTGTGGGGGGAAGTGTTGGGTTTCAAATGTGGCTACTCTCTTGAATACTGCCGGTTATGCTACTCCATTCTCAGAGTTTTGTGTTTTTGATCAAAACAAGCAAAATACAATTATGTTCACATACCGTGACCAATTTATTCAAAGGTGGCATGCCAATTTAGAACGTGAACATAGCCGTGTCACAAGTGCATAGCCGTGTCACAAGTACAAATCTGTAGAAGATGAGACGCATTTCCTATGCGAATGTTCAAAGTATGAAAACCTACGTAATGAAAAGCACTAAAGTGCAAACCCTCGGCGAACTGCGCATGTGCGGTACCACTAATTGATGGGCTAGGCTCTTTACTCGCGGTATCCCGCTAGTAGCTCGCGGAGAGTCTGGCACGGGCTAGCTACAGTAGTAAATAGCATGCGGGAGTCGATATATGCCCTTCGTTGTGACTTGTTGTGCCTTCAAGACACACAGAGCGAACGGAGGTAAGCCTGTGCTAATTTACATATTGGCTTGTTCACTTGGTTTTCACGCCATAAAACACAGTAGTTTTACGAAAATCGCCTTTTTTAAAAATCAACCGAGTGTAGCACTGAACCCGATCATATCGCTATTTACCTGATTTCGTGCGCGCGGTAGCAGAAAACGTGGTAACAGACAGACTGACAGACTGACAGACTGACGGACTGACGGACACACTTACGGGACAACTACCGTAACCCTCGCTGCGCATGCGCGCCGAGGGTTAACAATCTGGAACAAGTAATACAAGCAGCGTTTCCTGGATATAAGTGGCTTTCATCAGAGCAGAAATTCGTGTACTTACTACAATCTGATAATTGGCGAGCGGGAGCGAGCCAACCTAGTCGTTCGTTCGAGCGGAATTTTCTGTGTATTTATATATGTGACCCGCTCTGGGAAAAGGGACAATTCGGCGCAAATATAGATTTTCCGATATGCGCGTATATACCAAAAAACTCGATGGTTTTGGCAAATATAGTTTATGACACAGGTGAAAACTATAACCTAGTGTCTACCTTTTATATATGCGTTCGTACGTCGTGTAAGTGCGCATGCACGTCTTTGTACGCGCTTCTAATTATTTCAACTCTCCTCCATTCAATGCGCTCGAACCTTCGGTGACTGACCGAAGCTGTACCTCTTCCCAATCTTCATGGTTCCAAGATGCAACTTGCATAATACGCTAGGATTGCTCGTGCACATACTGCTGCATGCCAGTTGCTAGGTGGACCACGACTGACAAGCTGAAAGCGTAAGGTAAGTACCGTTCTGCTCACCTGCTCACCGTTCTGGCAATATACAATACGCATGTAACGGCGACAGGTAGATCTGTCTTGCTTCACGAAAACATAGCTGTGCGCTGACGGCACGTTATGCAGCCCGAACATCGCGGTCAAATCCCAAGTGGGGTCTGGTCGCTCTCGCTCGCCAACAACGTTCAACATTTCCACTAGTATATATATCAGAGAGTTGGTAGACTCTCTATATAGGGACGATACGGGTGAAATCTCACGTGATCCGCGTACAAAACGACTAAAATCTCAGTGAGAATCACTCCCTAGGCCTTCAAAACATACTAGCAATAGTCTACGGGCCCATATCTACCTATACATGTCCCCCAAGACCTCATACGCACCTTCAGTCGTCCACGCGAGAATTCGCTCATACGCGATTTCACGATTTTCGTGTCATCATCATATTCTTCATCTTCTTCTTCTTCTTCAGACCCGCTAGCTCCTTACCGGAAGCACTTGAAGCGTTGATTTTTCACAGAACGTCTCCGAATTTTCCGGAGGTGTGCATGCATATCAAGCGATCGTTTTATTCTTGCCGCAAGTCACTACGGTAGATCGTTGAGCTGTTCCTCGGTAGTCACTGAACAACGCCATTTGTTGCTAACTCCGCATCAGTGAGCCGCATGCGCCGAGGAGGGCGTTTCCAATGCGGTGCGCGCGCATTTTGTCTCGTAAACCTGGTCCACGAACGAGACTAAGCCAGGACTGGATGCTTTCAGAGAAAACTACTCTCATCCTTTAGTGCCTTCTGTAAGTCAGTGTGCACATTTGTAAGTGGCTAGCTTGCGTTTTGCTGTTGATTTGCACGAGGAGCAACTTGGCAATCTGCGCCGTGTTACGCGAGCCTTGCCAGGCGCCTTCATTCTTTGTCCCCCAGCTATGATTGTAGTCTGATTTCTGAAGCCTGCCCAATTAAACCACCACCATATGTGCCACAACCTAATCGTGTCCTTGTTGGAGACACTGCTTCAGGTAAGAGCAGTCCATTAGCTTCTGCTTTCAACAGTTATCACTACAACATACCCATGAACATCAGAGTGACTGAAAATGCAGTGTTGTCACATAAGCTGTTAAAAATAGTGGAAACCAATGGAAAAATCATTTCTTCAAAATGAAAGTAGGATATAGGGATGATTTGAAGCACCAAAAAGGAAGAAACAAGGGGTCATTACACACCAAATATGCACAAAGCCACATGACACCATCCCTATATCTTTGTTTTATTGTTCATAGGCAAAGGTTAATATGAGACAAAGATATAGGGATGGTGTCATGTGGCTTTGTGCATATTTGGTGTGTAATGCCCCCTTGTTTCTTCCTTTTTGGTGCTTCAAGTCATCCCTATATCCTACTTTCATTTTGAAGAAATGATTTTTCCACTTGTATATTTATGACCGCGTACGTCGTCCACGCGCTTATTTTTATCCGAAAAACATTTCAAATTTTTACACCGTATATTTCTCGTGTCGACGGGTCGTCGACGAGAAGAACGTCGTGCCAGTGAGACTTCTGAGCAAAGAGAGGCTCGTCTTTCTCGACGGCGACTGCGGGATAGGGAACGGGCAAGGCAATGCCTGGCCACGGAAATAACGGAAGAAAGGGAAGGACGACTAGTCGTGTACGAGCAAGAGCGACACGTGCTGCGGAATCAGAGGAAACGCAACAGGCAAGGCTCCAACAGATCCGAAGCTATCAGACAAGGCGAATTGCCTCCGAGTCTGCCGAGGAGAGAGAGGGTCCACTACAGTTACTACACAGGAACCAACAGCTTTTTTTGCCCATGCACACAATCGTTAGATCGCTCCCGCTCGCCAAAAATGCAGTGCATTCACCTACTATATAGTAAAAATTATTATTGGCTAGCGGGAGCGAGCTAACCTAGTGGTCCAAACGGCGCGATTTTTCTATACGTCAGGCCGTACGTCGTGTAAGTGCGCATGCGCGGCTTCGTTACATACGCACGTGTGCTAGTCCAACAGCTGTGGCAACCATGGATCATCAGTCTACAGAGGATGCCCTTCGTCGTCGAAGAGAGCGGGAAAGAGAACGTCGTGCCCATGAGACTCTTGATCAGCGAGAGGCTCGGCTTTCTCAACGCCGACTGCGTGATAGGGAACGGGCAAGGGAACGCCTCGCCACCGAAACAGCGGAAGAAAGGGAAGCACGACTAGCGAGACGTCGTGATAAGGAACGGGCAAGGGAACGCCACGCCGCCGAAACTGCGGAAGAAAGGGAAGCACGACTAGCGAGACGCCGTGTACAAGATAGAGCTAGACGCGCTGCAGAATGAGGGGAAAGGGCTAGGCTCGCACAGCTCCGAAGCTACCAGGCAAGACGAATTGCTGCCGAGTCCAGTGAGGAGAGAGAGGCCCGCCTGCAACAGTTAAGCAGGAATCAAGAACAGAGAATTGCTGCCGAGTCCAGTGAGGAGAGAGAGGCCCGCCTGCAACAGTTAAGCAGGAATCAAGAGCAGAGAATTGCTGCCGAGTCCAGCGAGGAGAGAGTGGCCCGCCTACAGCTGGTACGACGTAACCAACAACAACGGATTGCCTTAGAGACTCCACAAGAGACTGAAGCAAGACGTCAGCGTGACCGAGAAAGTCACATGCAGCAGGCAAGTACTGCCACTTCAAATAAACCTCAACTTCACCAGCCAATTGTAAGCAAGTTCCATTCTGAAATGGCATCTTTGTGCAGATGTCCCTGTGCATCACCTGCTGTGAGAGGTTCCCTGGCAGAGCTCTGCAATGGCTGGTTATCCACAACCAGTACTATCGATCCTTGGGTATTACCATCGACACCACAGCTCTGGAACAGCTCCCTCAGGATGGTAATGTGTCTGACCTTGTATCAGTCACTCACGAGTCCTCAGACAGAGTTGACAGCACTTCTGTAGATGTAGCCAACAATGATGCAGTCATTCGTTCCTATTGCTGTCCCCTCAATGACGCAGCAGGAGGCAGTGCAGCAGTCAGTGGATCAGCATCAGTCCAGCTCCTCCTTCCACACACCACTCATGTGGCCATCCATTGGTGAAATGCCACTCAATGAGTTCACCACTGAGGGCTACTTCACTTGTGCCTTCCCCACCCTCTTCCCCACTGGAGCAGCTGACTTCCTCGGCCAGCGTCAGGTCCCAGTCACCATCGGGAACTACTTCAAGCACCTGATGCAGTACGATGACGGTCGTTTTGCCAAGCATCCACGATTTCGTTTCTTTGCTCTCAACACCGAGATGCGACACCGTGCCCTTCAGACTGGCCGAGTGTACGTCAGACAGCACCCAGGAGATGGCCAGCTGTCCCTGGACGAGCTGCGGGACATGGTGGGGAGACAGGGAGAGGCCTTCTCCAGTCGAGTACTCCACTACACCTCCAGTCTGCGTGGCACCAAGCAGTACTGGCAACGTCAGAGGAGTCGTCTGCTCTCCATGGTCGACGCACTGGGTCTGCCGACTGTCTTCTTCACACACAGTGCAGCAGATCTCCAGTGGCCAGAGCTGGCTCAACTCATCTGCCCTGACAACCCTGACTCCAGGACTGCCAGAGCCAAGGCAGTCATCGAGAACCCAGGCCTCGCAGACTGGTTCTTCTATCACAGAGTCATGGAGTTCGTCAAGGTCTTCTACACTGGAGTCCTTGGAGCCACGGACTACTGGCTCCGGTTTGAGTGGCAGCACCGAGGCAGCCCTCACGTCCATGGTCTAGCCTGGTTACCCGATACACCAGATGTGGAGCAGCTTCATGATGGTGGCATTGATAGACTCCAGGCAGAGATCATCAGGCAAGCTGACCAGCTCGTTTCAACCACCAACCCTGCCGTCCTCCCAGATGGCAGCAACATTGCCGATGCACCAGCTCCAAAGATTGATCCCCACATCTGCAACAAGCCATTTGGGGACATTCAGGACTTTGACCAGGACCTGGCTGATCTGGTGGCCACCTGCCTGAGACACACTCGCTGCTCTGCCTCCTACTGCCTAAGGACGAAGCATGGCAAACAGGAGTGCCGCTTTGGCTACCCCAAACCCCTGCAGCCTCACACTGCCATCGTCACCGAGGATGAACCAATTCTCCTCACAGCTAGGAACGACGGGATGATCAACAGCTTCAACCCAGTCCAGCTGTCTGCATGGCGAGCTAACGTGGACATGCAGTACATTGTCTCCCGCCAGAGAGTCCTGCAGTACTGCACCAAGTACGTCACCAAGAGTGAGCCACGGTCTCAGTCACTCAAGGAGATCTTCACCACTATCGTCCGTGGTCTCCGAGAAGGCAACACCTCTCTCAAGGCAGTCCAGAAGCTCCTCATCAACACCGTCGGAGAGAGAGACTACTCTGCCCAGGAGACCTGCCACCTACTACTGCAGCTACCGATGTTCAAGGCATCACGTGACTTCATCATCCTCAGCCTCGATGGGTCTCGTGCTGTTCAGGACCACCTGGACGAGGGGCAGCATGCTACAGCACTCTCCATTGTCGACCACTACATGGGACGACCTGACTCCCCTCACTTCAACCCCATGACCCTCCTGGAGTTTGCCCGCCAGTACTCTATGCCCAAGACCCTCGGGGCTGGGCCGACTCCCAGGAGTAGACGTATTGTCGTCATCCCTCGACCGTACGTCTCACCAGATCCTGCTGGGGAGAAGTATGAACAGTACTGTCGCCAGTCACTGATGCAGCACAAGCCTTTTCGCCAGATGGACGACCTACTCTCTGGGTATGACAGTTACAGTAATGCCTATGCTGCATTTCTACAGTCTGGCCAGATCCCTCCCTGCCTGGAGGATGACATGTATCGTCTTCTTCAGCACTTACATACTAATGAAGATGAATCTGAAGAAACTGAGGTCAGTTTTTACATGTAAATATAACTGTAAGTTCATCGTGTCTTTGTTTGTATAGGAGCAAGAGGAACAGCGAACCACTACTCCACCATCACGAGCAACGGAAGAGTGGATGTTGATCTGTCGCCAGAATGCAGACATGCAGCCCAGCATGGACACACAAGAGGATATTGACTGGACCCTTGCTGCACAGTCATACCCCAACATCGATGAGGCTCCGTCCTTCATAGCTCAGCAGAGACAGGCAGCTGGACAACACATCTTCACCACCACAGCTGACCCAGCCAACCTGCAGGGAAAGCAGCAGCGGGTGTACACAATCGTTCAGCAGCACAACTCAGACAACAGTCCTCAGCCCCTCAGGATGATAGTCTCTGGCACAGCGGGCACAGGGAAGTCCTACCTAATCCACTGTCTCCGACTTCTCCTTCAGCATCAGGTCATGGTTGCAGCTCCAACTGGTGTGGCTGCCTTCAACATTGATGGCCGCACCCTCCACTCTCTCCTCAGTCTGCCCACCAGAGGAGAGTTCAAGGACCTGGAGGGTGAGAGACTCACCAAGCTCCAGCAGGCCTTCTCACAAGTCAGGTACTTGATCATCGACGAGATGTCGATGGTGGGGAGGAAGACCTTCGGCCAGGTGGACAGACGTCTTCGCCAGGCCTTCCCTCACAACTCCCAGGAGGTCTTTGGAGGATGCTCCTGTCTTCTCTTTGGAGATTTCGGCCAACTTCCTCCAGTCATGGACCTTCCCCTCTACACCACTGACTCTCGCTCCGAGCTCTCTGACCAGGGGAGAGCTGCCTACCAGACATTCCAGCTGGCTGTGGTCCTGGACCAAGTCATGCGTCAGGCAGGCCAGGATCCAGAACAAGTCAAGTTCCGAGACGTCCTCCTCAGACTGAGAGATGCCAAGGTAACAGTGGCCGACTGGAACCACCTCATGCATGACCCGCACTCCCACAAGAGTCCAGGATCTCTCTCCCTTCTCCACTTCCCTCCACCTCATCCCCACTGTCGAAGCTGTGGTGGAGTACAACGTGGCTCAGCTGCAGGCCAGTGGCCAGCCCATTGCCACCATCAAGGCAGTTCACACTGGACCCAATGCAGCCAAGGCCCCAGCTGACAATGCAGGAGGACTGGAGGCAGTCATCTGCCTGGCCAGGTCAGCCCGTGTTATGCTCACCAGCAACCTCTGGGTTGATGCTGGCCTCGTCAACGGAGCAATGGGAACTGTCAAGGCCATCTGTTACAGGACTGGAGGACCACCTGACCTGCCCATCGCTGTCATGGTCCGCTTTGACAGCTACTCCGGCCCCACCTTCCCTGACGGCACAGTACCCATCACTCCTCTTCGCCGCTCCTGGTCTTCCTCAGGAGGCCCATGCTCACGTCTTCAGCTGCCCCTCAAGCTGGCATGGGCAGTCACCATCCACAAGTCTCAGGGTCTCACCCTGGACAAGGTGGTCATCGATGTCGGCAAGAGAGAGTTCTCCACAGGCCTAACATTTGTTGCCTGCTCTCGTGTCCGTTGCCTCCAAGACTTGCTCTTTACGCCGCCATTTCCTTACCAGCGGCTCTCCAGCCTCTCAAACAGCAGTCGTCTCAAGGACAGACAAGAAGAAGACCAGCGGCTTCTCTCTATACAGCTACAGCCATCCACCACTCAGTACTTTACATCTACCACCATTTAACCAACCGCATGGTAAGTATCAACAACTGGTATTTACCTTAACATGTATGAGTGGTTTTACCACAGAAGAAGCCACTACATCTTCAACAACTGCCCAACTGCACTGTATTTCCCCATTGAAGTTTTTTTTCTTAAGAGTTTTTTTTCACTGTGTTTATCATAGGTGGCCCTCTCAAGATCCAATTAATCACACCGTATAGCTAGTCGTCCCTTCGCATCTTAGTTAGTTGTCCCTTCGCATCCTAGTTAGGTTCCTGCACCGTAGCTAGTCGTCCCTTCGCATCCTAGTTAGTCGTCCCTTCGCATCTTAGTTAGTCGTCCCTTCGCATCCAAGTTAGGTTCCTGCACCGTAGCTAGTCGTCCCTTCGCATCCTAGTTAGACGTCCCTTCGCATCCTAGTTAGGTTCCTCTAGTCGTCCCTTCGCATCCTAGTTAGGTTGCACCGTAGCTAGTCGTCCCTTCGCATCCTAGTTAGGTTCCTGCACCATAGCTAGTCGTCCCTTCGCATCCTAGTTAGACGTCCCTTCGCATCCTAGTTAGGTTCCTGCACCATAGCTAGTCGTCCCTTCGCATCCTAGTTAGACGTCCCTTCGCATCCTAGTTAGGTTCCTCTAGTCGTCCCTTCGCATCCTAGTTAGGTTGCACCGTAGCTAGTCGTCCCTTCGCATCCTAGTTAGGTTGCACCGTAGCTAGTCGTCCCTTTGCATCCTAGCTAGTCGTCCCTTCGCATCCTAGTTAGGTTCCTGCACCGTATATAGCTAGTCGTCCCTTCGCATCCTAGTTAGTCGTCCCTTCGCATCCTAGTTAGTCGTCTCTTCGCATCTTAGTTAGGTTAGGTTGGTAAGGAACATGTCTTTTTTTTGTATATCTTCTCGTGCACACTTCTTCCATGTCATATTGTGCATACACACACGCCTCCACGCTTGGGCCACGTTCTCTCCAACCTCCTCGTGGTGTGGTCTGGGACCTTCAGTACATTAAGTACTGATGCTAATAGGAGAGAAACATATTAACACTGCAGTGATTGGGATGATGGATGGCTCTATACATCCAGATAGCCTTGAGGTTTAACGCAACCGCAAGTGACTGAATGGAGCTGGGCTAGCAAAGGAACCTAAATCAAACGACACAACGATGCAAAGGTATTACCAACTCAAACTTACAGAGAATGACTTCAAGGGAATGTAGCTAAGCACAAACTACAGTATAATATGGCCCCGCAGTGTGAAACGAAGAGGAGGGATCGGCCGGCCGGCGCCGCCGCGCGCGATAATTAGCACTCGAGGAATTTACGGCAGATTCCAGTCATAGGCTCACTTCTCTCGCCGTTATTAACCCTCGGCGCGCATGTGCAGCGAGGGTTGTTTCGTAAGTGTGACTGTCTGTCTGTTACCACGTTTACTGCCACCGCGCGCACGAAATAGCGATATGATCGGGTTCAGTGCTACACTGGGTTGATTTTAAAAAAGGCGATTTTCGTAAAACTACTGCGTTCTAAAGTTATGGCGTGAAAACCAAGTGAACAAGCCAATATGTAAATTAGCACAGGCTTACCTCGACCGCGTCCGTTCGCTCTGTGTGTCTTGAAGGCACAACAAGTCACAAAGAAGGGCATGTATCGACTCCCGCATGCTATTTACTACTGTAGCTAGCCCGTGCCAGACTTTCCGCGAGTTACTAGCGGGATACCACGAGTAAAGGCATAATGAAAAGCACTAAAGTGCAAACCCTCGGCGAACTGGGGATGCGGGGTCCCGCTATTTGATGGGCTGGGCTGCTATTAGTATGCGTTTACTCCTGGTCTCCCGCTAGTAGCTCGCAGAGAGTCTGACACGGGCTAGCTACAGTAGTAGATAGCATGCGGGAGTCGATACACGCCCTTCGTTGTGACTTCTCTTGCCTTCAAGATACACAGAGCAAGCCGACCCGAGCCTGTTGAAAATATAAGCGCATGCGCATTTTCCGCAGCGATAAAAATGGCCGACTAGCATTAGCCGTATATACAATGGCGGAAGCGCTCTAGCTTTGCAACGAAGCATTTTCAGAGAAAACCGTTCAAAAATTCTGACCTTCATTGCCCGTTAAGTAGGTCGTATCCTTTGTGAGACGAACAAACACTCGAGAAGTGAGATTGAGAGTAACAGACACACGGACGGACGGACGGACGGACAGACAGACCCAATGAAAAGCACTAAAGTGCAAACCCTCGGCGAACTGGGGATGCGCGGTACCGCTAATTGATGGGCTGGGCTGCTATTAGTATGCGTTTACTCGTGATCTCCCGCTAGTAGCTCGCAGAGAGTCTGACACGGGCTAGCTACAGTAGTAGATAGTATGCGAGAGTCGATACACGCCCTTCGTTGTGACTTCTTGTGCCTTCAAGATACACAGAGCAAGCGGACGACCCGGTCGAGGTTATAAGCGCATGCGCATTTTCCGCAGCGATAAAAATGGCCGACTACGCATTAGCCGTACAATGGTGGAAGCGCTCTAGCTCTGCAACGGAGCATTTTCAGAGAAAACCCCACATAGTTTCTGACCTTCGTCGCCCGTTGGATAGATGGTAGCGTTTCTGGGACGAACAGACATTCGAGAAGTGAGATTGAGAGTAACAGACACACACACACACCCAACTACAGTACCCTCGCTGCGCATGCGCGCCGAGGGTAAAAAGCCCAGCTCATCAATTAGTGGTACCGCACATGCGCAGTTCGCCGAGGGTTTGCACTTTAGTGCTTTTCATTTTACCATCCGGTATCACAAAATGGGGATTTATCAGTAGAACGTGTCCTTCTATCCAATCTCTGTCTGTATAAGAGCTGCTCCTCAACACACACCCACGTATCCACTTCAAACAGCTTTTGCTAAATCCAGCTCCCTAAAAAAATCCCTGTACTCTGAAAAATCACTCTGCAAATAACTCATACAATCAGCGCTGATGTGGTAGATGCTCGCATAGCCACTTCATGTGTGATTGAACACACATCGACACGTAAAGCAGGATAGTGACAGGAGAAAATTGACGACCTGGAGACCTATATAATTATACAAGTGGAAAAATCATTTCTTCAAAATGAAAGGGGGATATAGGGATGGCTTGAAGCACCAAAAAGGAACAAACAAGGGGTCATTACACGGCAAAGTTGCACAAAGCTGCATGACACCATCCCTATATCTTTGTTTTATTGTTTATAAGCAAACTTTCCCTTGAGCTAAATATAAATGCAAGACAACCTCTATTGCAGAGCCGTATAACAACAAAGATATAGGGATGGTGTCATGTAGTTTTGTGCAACTTTGCCGTGTAATGACCCTTTGTTTGTTCCTTTTTGGTGCTTCAAGCCATCCCTATATCCCCCTTTCATTTTGAAGAAATGATTCTTCCACTTGTTTCCACTATTTTTAACTGCTTATGACAACACTGCATTTTCAGTCACCTGATGTTCATTGGTATGTTGTAGAGATAACTGATGAAAGCAGTAGCTAATGGGCTGCTGCGCCTGAAGCGGGGATGTACGCGTAGTGTCTCCAGGCCAACAAGGACGCAATAATCAGGTGGTGGCACACGGTGGCGATTTCATGGGCAGGCTTCAGTAATGGTATATAGCTATTAGCTAGCTACCCGGGGGACAAAGAAAGAAGGCTAATTTGTAAGGCTCGCGTAACCCGGCGCAGACTGCCACGTGCAAATCAACAGCTAAAAGCAAGCTAGCCAGTTAAAAATGTGTATACTGACTTACAGAAGGCACTGGAGGATAAGAGTTCCTCTGCAGGCATCCTGGCTTAGTCTCGTAGACCTGGTTCACGCACGAGAATGCGCGCGCACCGCTTTGGGGAAACGCCCTTCTCGGCGCATGCGGCTCACTGATGCTGAGTTGGCAGCAAAAATGGCGTTGTTCAGTGACTACCGTGGAGGAGCTCAACGATCTACCGTAGTGACTTGCGGCAAGAAAGAGACGATCGCTTGATGTCCGTGCACACCTCTGGCGAATCTGGAAACGTTTGATGGAAAAATCAGCACTTCAACTATTTTCGGTAACGAGATAGCGGGTTTACTGAAGAAGAAACCGGAAGATGAAGAATAATTATGATGATGATGATGATGATGATGATGATGATGATGATGATGATGATGATGACACGAAAATCGTGAAATCGCGTAAGAGCCAATTCTCTCGTGGGGAACTGAGGGCACGGCACGTAGGAAGTCTTGGGGAGTATGTATAGCTAGGTATTGGCCTGTAGACTATTGCTAGTGATTTTCAAGCAATGGTGAGTCATTCTCGCCAAGTTTTGAGGCGTTTTGTACGCGGATCACGTGATATTTCACCCGCGTCATCCCTATATAGAGCGTCTACCGACGCTCTGATATATAGACATTCAGAGTGGACGAGACGATGTGGCAGTCAACTAGTGAGTGAACTGGCTTTCTGCAACTGCCGTTGTCGGAACTTTACCACCAGTTGGTGCAGTGGTATTCCAATGATGTAGGTCAAAGGAAGGAAGACGCAGAAAAAATGGTCTTTGAATTCTGCTGCAACAATTGAAGATAAACTCTCTCTTGACGTAAAGGCGCAGACCAGTACCTGCCACAGAAAGAGGTTTGCACTGATGACATTGAACGCTGAGTACTCTTCTCTGTAGGGCTGGACAATCACGACTGTTGTAGCACCAATTAATGAAGTAACAGTTAACAGAGCAAAACTAATGTCATTTAAAATGTACTATAATATACAAAACAACAAACAAGTATGGCACTAAGTTATGTACCTAACTACATCTCAAAGTTCGCAGCATACGAGACACACTCTAGGATGAGTGTATATAATGTCAACAACTTCCAAGAGAACATATCCCTCTCCTACATAGGTTCCTCAGGACACAGACGTTGAGAGTCTGAGTGATCCTCTCTCCCCGTCGCGGGTCATGTGTGGTACCAGTTTCACACTCTTCTTCATTAAGACTGGAGATAGAGGTGGGGCAGGAGGGACTAACTCTCACCAGCAGACAGTCGAGAACGAGGGACGGACCTGTGGACACCCAACTCCCAATAATGCCCACCAGGTGGGTGGAGTTTGGTGTGGGGAACCGGTAAACCAGAGTGGTGCGGTAGGTAGTTGTAGTTGGGTAGCAATGGCAAAGAAAACCCCTTTCTTAAAAATCTCTGGGTTAAACTGTAGCAGTCGGTCTCAACGAAGTAAAACTATCACTCCCTCTCAGTAACAGTAGCAACTTTTTCAACTGCATCAACAATAATTTTTTTTCAACACTAGCCAGAGGCAGAAGCAAAGCCCAAGACAGCTCATTTTTCCAAGAAGAGCTGCCCTGGTAGAGGCTCTCGACCTCAACACAGATGTAAGGGTTGAAGGGGTGGGATTTTAACCAACGACACCATGCAGTCTAGGTTAGTGCTCTAAACCGAGCTATATACAGTTTGAGACAAGTGAGTCTTCCTGGTTGTGAGTGCCATTTGACCAAGTGATCGTTGAATGAGCTATGAACTCCACACCAAACCCATTGTTGAGACTCTCGAATGCTAGGATTATCATCGTTTAATCTAACCTCTGCTATCCTCCCATAACATAGTACTCAACACAAAGGATGCTTTCCTGAAACTATCAAGAGTATATATGGAAATAGTAAACCAATTCCTAAGCTTCCTTGCAGGTCAAACATGCTCCATGGCTATTATAATAATTATGCTGGACACTCCCACAAAACATGACTCACATTATCGCGCTCATCACCACACAACAGACACTCATCGTGCGTCGCTCTCTCTTTTATATTGCATAACTAACCTGTAAAACAGTCTAAACCTTGTTGGCAACTGATTGGTCGAGGGAATAGTATCTCCTCTTGAGTTGCTTCCCAAACCCATTGTAATCGACCCCTATTTTACTCTAACTGCCCTCTCTCTCAACGTACTAACATACTGCATAATAGTGTATAATGGTGCCTCATTACTATAATATTATACTGCTAATCTAAAACATTGAGCTGGTAAAAAGTTTTAACTTTTGCTGCATCCAATGGGATTGAGTATGTTACCATTGTTAGTTATCTACGATGGAGTATGTTGCTGTTTGAGTCAAAGTCATTAAATAATATACACACTGTACGCTATGTCTTGTGATTCATTGCAGGTACAATCCATAGTTGAAATTGTCGGGATGGTAGCTAGCTAGGTATTGAAGTCTTTTAAACACACTGTATACTATGTCTTGTGATACTCCATCACTACACTCAGCTGGTCCTCTGTCGAAGAATAACCTGACCATAGGCTTGGTTCTCTGTCAGAGGAATGGTTGTTTTTGAAGGTTCCTCGTACAGTACTGGAGCGACATTTCTCTTCCCCTTATCACCAGACGCAGCACGAGACCTCGTTAGACACCACATTCCAGAAATGCCGAGGACCACACCCACTGGCAAGACCACCAGTAGAGAGAGAGCCACTGCAATACCTACAGCTAGTCCAACCGACGGACAACCTTCATCACCACTACCAACAGCTACAGTGATGGCTGTAGAGGCATTTCCAGATGTCACTGGGAATGTTGAGAAGAATTATGGATCACATGAGACTCTTATACCATTAAACTCACCAGGTATTCCATCAAGACTGACTATGAAGCAGATTGTCTCAGCAGGTAGTACTGAGATGTCAGCAGCATCCACATAGAAGGAGGCAGAGTCTCCAGAAGGGATGGCCATCTCAGTGGCATTCAGCTGACCCCGACATTGTCTTTCTGCCACCGCCGCAGAACCAAACGTCACTATAGCTGGAGACTGGGTCTCTGGACATAGTCTGTTTCTTCTCACAGTCACAATCAACAGTACTTGGGCATTCAGTTTAAAGGAAGCTTGCTCAGTCACAGCTAGCACTTCCACTACAAAGATCATAGTATTCCTCAATGTCACCATTGCGAAAATATTTAGAGGTACATAATTATAATATTGTTCTGTTTCAGTAATGAGAAGTAATGAGTAAATCTGTGATAGCTAGAAGAGTGGTTGGAAGTCTTTAAAAGTAGGTATGACTTTATATGACTGTGCAATACACTCACTATTTAACACTTTGCTGTCCACAGTTGAGCCAAAATCATTGGTCTGAGTGATGGAGATGTTGTATATATCTCTGGGGAGGTCTAAAGTACAGCTGGTGACATCAGCAGTCACATTAGAGCAGGCAGAGTGTCCATTGTTAACCTCCAAACCCACCTCAACATTTCCGGGATACACCACTCCCTCCTCCTTATCTCCATACTGTGTATAATATGAATGTTGTATGGTGTCTACTCATATCTGACACTCTTACCATCCAATCAATTCCCACGGGTATAGGATCCCCCAATGAAACATCACAGCTGAATCCCATAGAAATGTCCATGATTCTTTGTGGTGCTGAAATACATAGTGAATGTGGCATTATAATTATACAACGCTTGATCTTCATGCACCCCATCCCTATATACATCTTTGTTATCCTCCTCTGAAATGTTTGCTAGTCATGAATGCATTAGGCAATGAAAAAAGCACAAGAACCTCATAACATCCAGATGTGCATAAGAACTGCAGATCTCGAAATAAAGAAAGGTGTAGGGATGGGGCTATGAATGACTATATATGGCTATATGTCTCAGTGTATGCATCTTCTTGTTCCCTTCATTTTTAATGACTTGACATCCGTACACCCCTCATTTCAAAGAAATGATTTTTCCACTAATTTGGGCAAAGCCTCAACAAAAAGGAGATGCAGGAAAGTTAGTTGTGGTGCAACTGTTCACCTACCGCACTCCATTATTATACGCACGCGCAAACAGACAACTCCCCCCCAAAAATAAAAATAAAAAGTAAACCCCCCACCCCCACTGTGCGTGCTGAGTTTGCAGCAAATGGCGTCGTTCAGTGTCTACGTGAAGAGCCCCATGAGAGATGTATAATATACTGCAGGAGAAAACAATCGCTTGATCTCCGTGCACACCTCTGTCGACTGTGGGGACGTTTAGTGAAAAAATCTGCGTTTCAAATTGTTCTAGTAAGGAGATTTTGCTGAAGAAGAAGTTGACGAAGAATACAATTATCATGACACGAAAATCGTGAACTCGCGTATGAGCGGATTCTCGCGTGTAAAACCGAAGGCATGTATGGACGCTTTTGGCTTATGTAAAGCTAGAGCTAGGTGTGTTCTCGCCGAGTGTGGAGGCGTTTTGTACGCGGATCACGTGAGATTTCACCCGCGCAATCCCTACACATACCGACGTTCTATAAGGGAAAAACTTACAAATGTTACTGAAGGAACTCAGTTGCAATTGTTTTGTTCCATCTAACATTTCTACATTCAGCCCTTATAATTACAAGTGGAAAAATCATTTCTTCAAAATGAAAGGGGGATATAGGGATGGTTTAACGAACAAACAAGGGGTCATTACACAGCAAAGTTGCACAAAGCTACATGACACCATCCCTATATCTTTGTTTATAAGCAAACTTTCCCTTGAGCTAAATATACATGCAAGACAACCTCTATTGCAGAGCCGTATAACAACAAAGATATAGGGATGGTGTCATGTAGCTTTGTGTAACTTTGCCGTGTAATGACCCCTTGTTTGTTCCTTTTTGGTGCTTCAAGCCATCCCTATATCCCCTTTCATTTTGAAGAAATGATTTTTCCACTTGTTTCCACTATTTTTAACTGCTTATGACAACACTGCATTTTCAGTCACCTGATGTTCATGGGTATGTTGTAGAGATAACTGATGAAAGCAGTAGCTAATGGGCTGCTGCGCCTGAATCGGGGATGTACGCGTAGTGTCTCCAGGCCAACAAGGACGCAATAATCAGGTGGTGGCACACGGTGCCGATTTCATGGGCAGGCTTCAGTAATGGTATATAGCAGCTACCCGGGGGACAAAGAAAGAAGGCTAATTTGTAAGGCTCGCGTAACCCGGCGCAGACTGCCTCGTGCAAATCAACAGCTAAAAGCAAGCTAGCCAGTTAAAAATGTGTATACTGACTTACAGAAGGCACTGGAGGATAAGAGTTCCTCTGCAGGCATCCTGGCTTAGTCTCGTAGACCTGGTTCACGCACGAGAATGCGCGCGCACCGCTTTGGGGAAACGCCCTCCTCTCGGCGCATGCGGCTCACTGATGCTGAGTTAGCAGCAAAAATGGCGTTGTTCAGTGACTACCGTGGAGGAGCTCAACGATCTACCGTAGTGACTTGCGGCAAGAAAGAGACGATCGCTTGATGTCCGTGCACACCTCTGGCGAATCTAGAAACGTTTGATGGAAAAATCAGCACTTCAACTATTTTCGGTAACGAGATAGCTGGTTTACTGAAGAAAAAACCGGAAGATGAAGAATAAATTATGATGATGATGACACGATAATCGTGAAATCGCGTAAGAGCCAATTCTCTCGTGGGGAACTGAGGGCACGTAGGAAGTCTTGGGGAGTATGTATAGCTAGGTATTGGCCTGTAGACTATTGCTAGTGATTTTCAAGCAATGGTGAGTCATTCTCGCCAAGTTTTGAGGCGTTTTGTACGCGGATCACGTGAGATTTCACCCGCGTCATCCCTATATAGAGCGTCTACCGACGCTCTGATAATGCCACATTCTTAATGAACAGATGCACAACAAGAATAGCAATGTGACCCAAGCAGAAACACTTTTTTTTATGCGCTACAAATCGTAGTTACAATAGTCACGATTATATTATGTGTTCATGTGTTACTAATAAAACTGTGCTTTATTTGTATCCTAGCTCTAGCTACACATCTGGCATAGATCCAGCTATCGCTCAGTTGTCTTCCAAAGCTGGCTCGGAGTGTGCTGAATCTCCAGATCTGGGTACCTCAACTGAAAATAATGACAGAAAAGTCATGTCAACTTAAGTCATCGAAAACGGGTAGTTATAAACAAACTATCATGTCCCAATATCAAGTACTATAATGAGGACTGGAATTTCCCCACATTCCCTCTGGCAAGAATTCACAACATGACATGGCGCAATGTAAACATTTCCGCCTGCACTATAGTGAAATAATTATTATGACAGTATACATAACTGTAGTATTGTACACAGGGTATATGAATGGGCCTAACACACCCCGAAGGTGCATACACTGCCATAATAATTATGCAGTAGAGTGTGGATTGCAAAAGTGAAGTCAATCTGCTTGTAGCTACATTTTGTTTTCCTTGAAGACAATAAGGCACATAGTAGAGATATGACTGACCCCGTTCACTCTTTTGTCCTTCCTTGTTAGGTGTTGAGTACATGGCAGCTTTTTCCTCTTCTGTCGGCTGCGCTTTCACTTTCTCCTTCCCACCTTTGGCCTTCCTCCCGTTCTTCTGTGGCATGGCATACAAATCCCCACTGGGACCCTCCTGGTGTTCAATGGCACCGGGGTTCTAAGAGAGAGTTTTATATATTATACTTTCCACACTGCTTGTGCAGCTAGGTTAGTACTGGTTGTTCTACCTGCTTAGTCTTTCTGTTAAGGTTGACGTCAGTATACACCACTCTTTCCTCAGGTTGAGAAGTGCTGAGATTGGGGTTAGAGTCTTTGAGGTCAGTTCCTTCTGAGGCCTGTTTCGTCTCCGGACAACTGGAACTAAAACATTTCATTTTATTATCTAACCAGAAACTGCAAAACTCACGTTTTATCTTGCATTCCAATACCTCTCTCTATAAGTAACACGAAATTAACACATACATAGCATAATAATTGTCACTTACCAGTAGCATGATGCTTCTTCTTGTATACGACCATTATCAGGACAACAACAACAACAACAACAACAAACAAACCACTACCTACACTAGCACCAATTTCAGCAGGTGATAAACCACCATCAACGCTGCCTCTACTGACTAAGAAAAATTGCAGGTTGTCAAAACTATTCCATTATTGGAATCAAATTACTCACTAATATTTCCACAAAGACTGACAAGATAGCAGTATTTTTCCCCATCTCCCAGAATGACAGAGGCAGCCTCCACAGAGAAAGTAGCAGAGTCTCCAGGAGAAAGAGGTCCTTTGGTAACATTTCGCTGGATATTTGAGCAATCGCCGTAACCACTCCTAGGTTTAGTTCCAAATAAGACTGTGACGGGACACTTCATTGGACAACGACTGTTTACGCTCACAGTGACAGTCAATCTTGTGCCGTCCTCTAACTTTCCTTCCTCAATTTCAACTATAATCCGTGCTGTAGGAAAAGCGATTATAATCTTCATAAATGACAATGAGAGATAAAACTCACTATCAACCACTTGGCTGTCCACAGTGGAACCAAAATCATTCACAAGAGTGACAGTGATGTTGTAGATATCTCTTGGGAAGTCCACAGTACATTTAGTACCATTAGCAGTCACGTCAGAGCAGGAATAATCTCCAGAAGAAGTTTCGTTAGTATGCATGAGTTCTAGGCTGAATTTTGTATTGGGATACACCACTCCTTTCTTCCACTGTTCGTACTGTATGGATAAGTGGAACAATAAAAATAGCTACTAAACGACTAATGGGCCTCACCATGCACACTATCGTCCATGGTGCAGATTCGTCTTCGCAAGTAAGTGGATTGGTTAAGTTAGGTCGTGGTGGTGCTAGAAAAAGAGAACCCGCTTACTACGTAGGTAAATAGTGCATCCGCATATGTATTGCATGTCATCTATCTGGTTATCTATGGGTCACATTGCTTTGAGATATCAAGTGAATCATGTAAGTTAGGATACCCTGTTAAATCTTCATACATATTGAGAATATATCGTTAAGACAGGAATAAGTTGGATTTAGTATAGCTATCTTCTTGTTATGCCAAACATGTGAAATTGCTGTAGCTACAGCAACAATAGCAAAAGTGGTTAGCATACTTTGGAACATTAGGAGCAAGTTATTATTATATTATATCAAGGTTTCAGAGTGAAGAGAAGTGTATCATTGTATATTATATATATAACAAACTCATTAACCCTCGGCGCGCATGCGCAGCGAGGGTTACGGCAGTTGGGTCTGTCTGTCTGTCTGTCTGTCCGTTACTCTCAATCTCACCTCTCGGGTGTTTGTTCGTCTCACAAAGGATACGACCTACTTAACGGGAAATGAAGGTCAGATAATATGTGCGGTTTTCTCTGAAACTGCTCTGTTGCAGAGCTACAGCGTGAAAAGCCAATATGCTAATACACAACGGACGAGATAGCTTATCATGGTCTTATGGATCCACGCGCTCTGCGTACCTCAGAGGCACCAGAAGATGTAACACAGGGCGTGTACTTATATCGCCTCTCGCATGCTATCTAGTAGTGTACACTGTTAAAAATATGGTGTTATCTAACACCCCATTTTCTGTACCAAAACTGGCAGGGTGTATTGGAGCACCTAAGGGGTGTTCACTACGCTTAAGTAGGTGTTTACTAACACTCTTGGGGTGTAGAGTAAACCATGGCACATTCTAGTGCTCACCACAACACCTAAGGGTGTAATCCTACACTGACCCAGCACCTATATCACAACTTCCTTTCTATGCCTTGTGCATAGTTGTTTAATAATAATTATTGTTCATAGGACGCAATGTCAGAAAATTTCTTCATCCCATATCACATTCTCTTCACTGTTTTATTATTGTTATTATTTCACACACCGGTAGGTGCAAGAAAGTAATTAAGAAGAATTGATGATGGAGATAAAATTTGATCCTCATAAGGAGAGTGAATACCATGAAGATGTCTTTAAAAACATATTGTGCTGGAGACATTGTGCATCATAGTCAATGTAAATGAGAATGACAGTATACAGACGAGTCACACCCACTGCGCATGCACGTCGAAGGTGTCTGCGCGTGCAGCGCAGCATGACCTTTACCATCCGGCACGCCCACGTACACCGGTGATTAGTGAGATCATGTTCGCGCTCATTTTCAAATGCAAGTAGAAGTAGACTATCTCTATGGCTGTGTTTTTGCCGACTCAAGCTACAGTATTTAAAGGCTTTCTGGAGCCCAAGACCACCATCAGACGAATACCATGGCTACGAACGCCGCGATAGAAGATTTCGATGTAGCGTCACCCCGTCGAAGAAAACGTAAGGACTGATCATAGCTACGTAGGTGCTAAGACGGCACTGAATTGTTTTAGACTCCAGCTACTCCGAGCCCAGTATCACAGCCAGCAGCAACAGCACCAGCGATGGGTACTACAGCCTGGGTTAGTGCTTGGTGTTCCTGACGTTTTCTCCAGACGGACGCGTGAGGGAATTGAGAAAGGAGAGAGTAGGAGCGGCCAGCATGTATTTAGATAACTTTGTTACTTCAAGTACCAGTATGGCAGTCGAGGGGAGGGAAGATCAGAACAGTAGGGCTGATAGTGAGTCATGCAATCGGTATTTTCAATGCTTTCAGATGTTGGTATTTCTTCATAAATGAAGAGGAATTTAAAAGGCTATAATAGGAGTTGAAATTGCTGAAGAATTTGGCAGGATTTATTGATATCTGCCAAGATTGGTATAATTATATCTTTGCAGAGTTGGAGTCACAAACCAATAGGGATGCCCTTTCAAAGCAGCAGGAAGAAGTCAATTCATTTCCTCCTGATGCATAATGATGAGCATACATGGTACTGTACACTTCCTTCTCATATTTCAAGTTGGTCAAGTGAGTGTGAAAATATAATTTATATGCCAGTATGTATAGTTGTATTGGAGGTGCATGCATTCCCACTTCACAGGATTGCAGCTGCTGCAAATAATCCATTCTTTGGAGCTTACTGAGCTGCACTTTTGCTTGCTCCTCGAGCAAAAATATCACTTGTGCATCATGCATCGGTTTTCTGTAAGTCAACATTATATATAATAATTATTATCATGTACATAACTATGGACGAACTGTTGTTATAGAATGAGCCTGACCTTGATGAGGCTGTGAAGAAAATCACTGAAAACCATGGTTACATCTCTGTGGTTACTTCTGACAAAAGGACTCTAGCATCATTAGATTTTATCTTATGCTCTTTACTGTATCATTGCTCTTTGTATCTCATGCTCTTTTACTGTGAAATATTTTTGTCACTTCAACAGTAAGAGCAATGGCGCTACTGCAACAACGAACAGCGCTCTAGAGCACCAACCGCGTGTTGTTGAACACCCTATGAAATGTTTATGAACACCCCAAAGGGTGTATTGTAGCATCAATAGAAAGGCTAAATAGCACTCTTATGGGTGTACATCACTCCAGAAAGGGTGTTCCTGTACACTCTTATGGGTGATGGTTAACACCAACCCTAACACCCCAAGGGTGCCAAACTGGCACAGTCCCATGGGCGCCCCAAAAGGTGTTGCCGTAACACCCCATTTTTAACAGTGTAGTTAGCCCGCATCAGACTCTGCGCGAGCTGGCCAGATACCACGAGTAACAGCTAAAGCTAAACCCAGCCCATCAATTAGTGATATGGCACATGCGTTTACTTACGCGTGCGCGTCACAATGCGCCGAGGGTTTGCACTTCAGTGCTTTTCATTCGAAACAGTACACATGGCCAGAGATGATTACATCACAATTGGTCATCATATATATTATGTATGATAGTAATATCTAGTTATATAGTCACGTCAGGGTCCATGCTTACTCTACAATTATAGCTGTGTCCTCCTATAGGTACACACTCTATGTACAGGTCAAACCTGACGTGATCCGCGTACAAAACGCCTCAAAACTCGGCGAGAATGACCTCGCCTTCAAACCACAGTATGCTTGTTGTATTGATTAATAATAGATCAAACAAAGATTTTCATGTTTTGAGCCATCCCTATATCCCCATTGAAATGATTTTTCCATTTGTATAAAGGATGAAGGGGCTGAGTATACTGCCCCTCCCGCAGAAGAGCAACCCTCCTAACTAGGCATAAAGCATACATATAATATACTTGAGTTGCAGCGTAATCACCTGCAGCAGCAATATTAATAGCCGTAGGTTGACTTTCCTGACCACAGTAGTTGACAGCTGTGACGAACACTTCTCCATACACGAAACTGGAGTTGGCAGTATAGCTGACTCTGACACCATCATCCGTGGCCTCTTCACTCCATCCATTAGCACTCACGTTGTAGCCAGTAAGAGACACCCCTCCAGTGTGGGCAGGTCTGGTCCACTGGAGATCCACTGAACTCTCTATCACAACTCCATCATTATAGACCAGGTCAGAGGGAGGGTCTGGGGTACCTACGGAATTAGTTTGAAGTTTATAGCGGTTACTGATGTAGGGAGGTGGAGCTTTCCCAATAGACTCCACCCCCTTCCCATCACACTCTTTAAAAATACCACTAACGTCCCCATCCAGTCATTTATTGTACGGGAGAAGGGGAAAAATGTCTCAACCTCCCAGTCCACTAACACAGCAATACCGAAGCTCTCTTATCCCACTGCATATGCTAACGGCACAACCAAGGTTGTTATAAGCGTAGTTGCTGCGAAGTAAAAGTTTCGTGTTTGAGCAACTGGATGACAAACTTCATACCTGCCAACCTTTGGCCGTGCAAGGTAGGGACAAGGTTGACAAACGACTGACAGGGGGGTGTTCAATTGTTGTATTTCTATGAACTGTAAAACACTGTCAAATACAAAAACAATACTGTTATGATTGGAGTGAACCGTTAGTTGCTTTCTTGCAGCGTTTCAAAAGTCTCGCCTTCCCGAGTGATCGGTGTCGGCCGGGTCTGCGCAAGCAACCTCTCTGCTAGGTAGTCTAGAGGCGAGAGCCTCTGCGTTGTGTGTGCGTATGCGTCGTACACTACATCATGGGTGTGGCAGATGGAATGCTCGCTTATACCGGGATTAACGAGGGATTCCAGCGCCAGCGGGCGGAATGTCAAGCTAAAGTAGTAATATCGGGGCCGTTACCACCAGATCGGGACGGTTGGCAGGTATGAAATTTCAGGCACTTTTTTTACTAACATAGGCTTCACAAATTTGTCACCATGATTTTTCAGGGTTCACAAATTGTCACCCCTGTAGTATGGATAGTATTACACGGTCCCAAGTTTGTGAACCCTGACTTCCAAAGTTGATTATCAAACTTTGCTAAATTCTCCATTTGCTGAAATGTACCTTTGTTAACCCTCGGCGCACATGCGCAGCGAGGGTTACAGTACTTGGTTCGTAAGTGTGCCTGTCCGTCCATCTGTCTGTCTGTCTGTCTACCTGTCTGTCTGTCTGTTACCACGTTTCTGCCACCACGCACAAGAAATCAGCCAAAGAGCGATAGTAACAGGTTCAGTGCTACACTGGCTTGATTTTGACAAAGTGAACAAGCCAATATGCTAATTTAAGCGTCTGTTAGTGAAATACTAAAACGTATTAGAAAACGTGAGAAGCAGATTTTTGAAAACTTCATTACATTACAGACAGCGCCTATGCATTCTTTTGCTTGTAACTACACCAGCATAATGAAGATATCTTGTCAAACCAGCAAGTTGAGGAGTATGGTTAAGCACACATTGAGTATTCTCACCACTTTGAGTTATTGTGGTGCTCATTTTTACAGAAGCTGCTGCTGTGCCTCCAGTACAGGTCAGATTTGATCTATTGGCAGGCTCCAGGACCAGCAGAGTTGACGTGAAGAAGAATCTGTCAGTGTTTGGATCTTCATCTTCTATCTTGTTAGTCAAAGTTGCGCTGTAAACATTGTCTGATGAGTTACGAACATCTCCAACAGTCCTGAGAACTCCAAACTCAATAGTATCACTAGTTGGTAGAGTCCATATCAGTGTTTGTGACGCAACTATAGTCTCACACTGGAACTCAATCCTTTGCTGTGGACATGGCAACTGTTCTGGTTCAGTCCTCACCAGACTAATATCCTGTGCAGCTATATACAAGAATCCAAAGATTATCAAGATTATCAAAGATTCTGTGCACATGGATGCAATTTAAGCTGAGCCAGCAATAGCTATGTAGCTACACGACTGGAGGTAACTGGACACTCATTTTGTTCATGCACTCTGAAGGGGCCAGCAGAATTATACAAAGCAATGTGTATCTGCAGGTTGGTAGGTATGCAAAAAGACAAAGGTGGACTTGCCTACAATTATTTTCATGTACAAACATGAAACAAAACATGCAAATTCGCGTTCACCTTGCATTTGGGAAACCCACCTATCTCCGTGCCGTTACGCGCCCGTTGCGCAACATACCGTCGACTCCATAATAGTCTCATGGGGCCAGACCTTCGTTCGGGGGGGTGGGGGACTGTGTTTACGCGTGTTGCAGTATAGTGCACAGTACGCATGAATGCTGATTTCCTGACCATTACTAATTATAAAGGAATGGGAGATGGAAAATCATGAATAAAATAACTATATAAGCGTTGTAGCAGTCAATATACTAAACATTGGTCAGATTGGTCTGCTCCAGGAACTTAGTAGCTAGCTATTGCAATGTCTTTTTATAGTCCAATGCCTTGGCCACTCAAAGCACACAGCCCTGAAACCTTATACGAACTTAGCACCTGATAATCAGACCAGGTATATACTGTGCTCACATTCGACAAGGCAGCAGCATGCTAATAGTAGTCAAAAATGTTCAGGTTTAACAAGGAATTTTTGTCTGCCTCTTTTCAATGTGGCAGTGCTAGTTTTTCTTCAGATAATCCCCGAAATATCAGATGGCTTTTTAGCACTCACCATAAGTATTAGTTAACGTATAGGCGGCGAGGCGGTACAGGAGATACTCAAAGGCTATACCTGACGAGGGCGTAACCTGAGGCCGGTATATAGTTAACAGCCGAGGAGGATTTCCTTTACGCGCCAAGACGCCTGACGTTAACTGATTTGTAGTCCAACTAGCCAATCACATTGCTGAATTTCTGCTGTGTCATCCTGCACTAATGCACTAATAGACTGTTGTGGAAGCCAGACAATTTGCACTACGCCTAGCGCTAGATGTTGTGATAAGGACTTCCTGTCCAATACGGATACCAGTGCAGCCCACAGCCCACAGCTCAGAATACAGCTTATATTCCTAGCACTGGGTTGTTTGAAGTTGGACTACAATGTACACAAATCTCCCTTTCCACAACTGCGAAGTAAATATCTTCCTCCCAAAGAGAACCATTAAAATAGCATTAGCTAGCCCAAGTAATAATAATAATACTCAGGTGGCTGCCATAGCACTAGGGCCATAGACCATGCACCCAGAGCAATGGGCGGACCGTTAACAAACGAACATACACCATATGAACATGAGGTGTCTGTCTCACCTCCCAGACACCTCAACTTACCCCTTCCACCTGCAGCTCCCCAGACGCAATCTGAGACTGGGTTTGTTGTACGCGGGGACTATCGCCGTATAACTTAACCTTTCTTAGCTCCCAAACACCCAAAATAAAATCTTTAACAAGGCCAAGCAAAGAACCAAATTTATCCTCCCACAGTTCACTACCCAATATAAAGGATGCTTTCCTGAAACCCATTATCCCCAAGCTTCCCCTGCAGTGCAACTAAGAAATTGCTCCTAAGACTACTATATGCTGGACACTCCCACAACACATGACTCACACTTTCACACTCATCATCACACAACAGGCACTCCTTCATACCCCTATGCCTACCCAGTTCCTCATTTAGACCATGCGTGCCTGACCTGAACTTAAAACATTAATCTAGCCCAATGGCTAGTAAGGTAAATTAGGCTGGTTGCCCTAGCACGTTGCCTTGTCGAATGCGAGTGTGTCCGGCCATAGGTAGCGCGACCGTCGGACGCAACAACATTCTGCATGGGACCGCTGTATGTTGCGATGCAAAAACGTCTCAGTTTAGTCGAGGTATAGGTCTAGCTACGTACGCACGGTCTGAGATAACATCGCAACATTACAACCGTCCAACGGGTGACGATCCGTATAGTTGTTCACTCTACGTCTTAGAGCCAACTCACCCGATAAAAGACACAGAGCTGCTATCACCAACACATCTTCCATCTGAAACAAAAATTTATTGAGTCCTGGCAACCAACTGATCCGTATACACACGCAAACAACAGCAGTAAGTAGCCACGGAACCGTAAGTGACTGAATGGAGCTGGACTAGCAATCAAACGACACAACGACGCACAAGGCATTACCAACTCAAACTTACAGAGAATGACTTCATCCCACTTCACGGGAATTTGTAGTCCAACTTCTAACTACCAGTGTTTGAATTATATATACGCTGCTGTGGGCTGCGGGCTGCACCGGTTTCAGTATTGGACAGGAAGTCCTTATCACAACATCTAGCGCTAGGCGTAGTGGCTTCCAAAGTTTACACAACAGTCAATTAGCACAGCAGAAATTCAGTTGGACTACAAATCAAATTTTAACGTCTGGCGTCTCGGCGCGTACAGGAAATCCTCCTCGGCCGTTAACTATACCGCCTCGGAGTATCTCCTGTACCGCCTCGCCGCCTATACGTTAACTAATACGTAGCTAAGCACAAACTACAGTACTAGTGGGAATGTTGAACATTGTTGGCGAACGGGAGCGATCGTCCAACTGCGCATGCTCCAGGATTACGCGCTTCTCTTTAATCAATTTCACATGCTGCCTAGCCGGCCTGCATGTCGTAATGTCACGTGCGTATACGCTTGTGTGTGTAGCTTCGTACTCTCGCAATCATGGAAGGATCAGTCCAGAGAAGATGCCCTTCGTCGTCGAAGAGAGAGGGAAAGAGAACGTCGTGCCCGTGAGACTGCTGAGCAGAGAGAGGCTCGTCTGTATCAGCGTCGCTTGCGTGATGGGGAACGCGCTTATTTTCACACGCTACCTAGCTGTCATATCGATGCGAGGTCTAGCCAGCGAAAGAACTCTCGTCTCTTTGCTTGGATTCGCTGCGCTCTTGAACGAGGCTGTATATACCTCTTTCCAATCTTCGTTGTTCTAAGGTTCAAGTTCTAAATAAGCTAGGATGACTCGTGCAGATACAGTCATTGTGTGCTCGCTCCCGCTCGCCAAAAATGCCCTGCATTCGCCTACTTAAGTATGCGTAATGTACATTGGCAGAACTGTGAGCAGGTGAGCAGAACGCTTACCGTACGCTTTCAGCTCGTCAGTCGTGGTCCACCTGGCAGCTGGAATGCAGCAGTATGCGGCGCACGAGCAATCCTAGCGTATTTGCAACTTGCACCTTGGAACCATGAAGATTGGGAAGAGGTATATACAGCCTCCGTCAGTCACCGAAGGTTGCAGCGCATGCCGTCGAATGGAGGAGAGTTCTCTAGCTAGCTGGCCGAGATCGATCGCATACTTGCCAACCATGTAAATTCATTTTACTGGACACTTTGTTCAGAAATGCAGGACATGAAGAAAAATTGCAGGACAGAAACACTACATCAATTATTTAATATGCACACACAAAATTAGGACTGTTTTGCATCTTCTCTTGTTTGTAGACTTCTTTGTGTTGCTCCCTTTCCCCAGTTTCCCTAACATTATCGCTGCTAATAGCAAAAGGACAAAGGTCAAGTCTCTCCACATCGTACGCATGCGCAGCGAGCTATATAGAAACTCCCTGCGCGCGCATGCAGTGACGCGGAGCCGTATGGCACCGTAACAAAAACCCTAAACATTATTACCTACAGGTAATACCTTGGGGATTATTGTTACGGATCGCGTGCCATACGGACGCGGGACAATAAGGCTCTGCTGCGGGACAGCGGGACGCCACTGTTTTTTGCGGGACAGTCCCGCGGAATGTGGGACGGTTGGCAAGTATGCGATCGGCGCATATCGCGTGTGTGAAAATAGAAGCGCATACAAAGCCGCGCATGCGCACTTACACGACGTACGTACACACGTACACACGACGGTCGGTCGTATAAATTCCGCTCGAACGAACGACTATATAGCTCCCGCTCGCCAATAATAGGGCCCAGCAGTGAAACGAAGGAGCCGGCCGGCGCCGCCGCGCGCGATAATTAGCACTCGAGGAATTTACTGCAGATTCCAGTCATAGGTTCGCATTCTCTCGCTGTCATTAATTACCATCCAAAACCCTGGTATCACAAAATGGGGATTTATCAGTAGAACGTGTCCCTCTATCCAATCTCCGTCTGTATAAGAGCTGCTCCTCAACACACACCCACGTATCCACTTCAAACAGCTTTTGCTAAATCCAACTCCCTAAAAAAGTCCCTGTACTCTGAAAAATCACTCTGCAAAAAACTCATACAATCAGCGCTGATGTGGTAGATGTTCGTGTGTGATTGAAGACACATTCTCCAACTACAGGGAACATTGGTTCTCCCTCACTACTGTATTGATATGTGATGCAGTAACAGTCCATGACAGCTAGGTCTTTGGTGACTGGATCACACAACACAATCTTATTCAAATCACTTCCACATTCACATGTCCCATTATTAGGTACAAACCAGATATTGGCATCAGAGCACTTTTCATCAGTACCTCTTGTTCCATCGACTGGAGTGTGTAACCTTCAACGTGTGTTCGTTTTCCATCAAAGTAAGTTGTGAGTATTGATAGATAATGCTTGTTCCTTGGCAAGTCTCCTCCATACCGGTGCCCTTCTCTTTTTATTCTTTTCTCTGCCATTATCCATGTTTCTTGTTGCACTGTTTCACTCCAATTACATTCTTGATAACTCTATTATGTTGCTTGTCATCTCCTCCAGTGTCACAAACAATGCCAAACAACCCAAAATCTGCACCTACCCTTGAGCCTATATAGTGGGTGTCTCAGTTCTGGAGGTGGTGGTGGAGGTGGTGGAGGTGGTGTTGGGGGTATATAGGCAGGGGAGGAGGGGAGTCGGTAGAGGGGGAAGAGGTGGGCATGGTGGGCATGGAGAGGTAGGGTGGATGGTGGGGCAGGTGAGAGGCTGGGTAGCACGGAAAATCATGACAACATGAGTGCTTGTGGTAATGTGGGTGGGAAAGGTAGAGTTGTTGGTGGAGATAGGGTTGATGGTGTTGGTGGAGTATCCAGGAAAGGTGTCATGGGCAAAATTCGGCTAGAAAATTCAAGGAAGATATGGGGCACTCTGTGCTCTACAACATCAGCTGCCATCTTGAATGTTGTCAAGAGAACAACATCTGAGTCGCTTGCTGATCGTTTCTCAGTCAAAAGAAAGTACGAATGAATGCAAATGGTTCGGTGGGTAGGTGGTGGTTTGTTGTGAGGGGTGACAAGAGTGATATTGATGCCCTGGTAGAGGCTTGGGACAGGATCTCTTTCCACACTGCCTGGAGATTGGAAGACATGTTTAGCTATGTGGATGATGCTCTTTCCCCTATCTATCCAGGCATCTCCACAAGTGCAGCCTCTGTTTTGACAAGGGTTCCTCTTCTACTCCTCAACAATTGCAACAGCTGTGTCTGACAAGGTGTCCAGTATCCCTGGCACTGTCACATTAGCCACGACAAACAGTGACCTATTGTGCGATTGTTCCAGCAACAATGCTTCAGTTTTTCACTACCAGAGCAATTTGAAGCTCCAGTTCATAGGGGAGCCCTGCTGGCTCTTCAAATGACTGACTACATCAGGGCATTCAGAAGGAGCCCAAGGCACAACAGAATATAAGTAAAAGTCTGCCGAAGGATGTGTTAAGAGTACTCTATTACAATACCCGGAGTCTCCTTCCTAAACTAATTGATGAGTTACTTTTGTCTGTCAATCTGCACGCACCAGATATTGTATGTATTGTAGAGTAATGGCTCTCACCGGAGATCCAGGATTCTGAAATTCTTATCCCTGGTTACATACCTGTAAGGTTGGACAGAAACAGACATGGTGGTGGTGTTGTTGTGTTTGTCTCTAACAAGTTTATGTTCCAACATCTCCCTGATTGTTCACCTCTTGAGCTTATTACATTCACCCTACGTCGTGCAAACCACAAGTATTGTCTCTCAGTGTTGTATCGTCCGCCATGTCAAAGTGTTGATGTATACTCCGTCCTACAACAGTATTATGAACTAATTGATATATCACAGTATTCTAGTTTTGTATTGCTTGGGGACTTTAAATAGATGTCTATAATTCTGTTTCTATGGATTTTTGTCTCTTTTTGGTTTAATTCAGACTGTTAATCAGCCTACTCATTTATGTAGTGGTAACCTCAATTTTCTTATTGATTTGGTCTTTGTATCTAATCCGCTGTCTCTGTCTTTTTGTAAAGTCATTCCCCCTCTCTCCAATTCTGATCACCTCGGCATCAAGCTGGAGATGCAGTGGAAGTCTACACCTGGTAGCTAGTGTTAAGCATTGCCCTCGTCGTTCAGTTTGGAAATACTCTGAAGCTGATTGGGAGAGAGCATGTCAGCTTATGTGTATATACCTGTGACTGGAATGCCCTTTTATCAGATGACATAAATATTGCGTGGATGAACTGGCAACGTATGTTTCTCAGCATCATGGAAAAAGTTATTCCAAGAATGACACTTTCCTCGAGGAAAAAACTCCCTTGGTTGTCTACTGAATTGGAAAGAGCAATGAGAAAGCGAAATGTGCTCTTCAAAATTTAGAAGTGCACGAAACAGAGTTACCAGCCTTCTACGGAAAGCAAAACGTGAATATTTCCGGCATATCAATCCAAAGGTTTCCAAGAATATTTGGAAATCCATGAAAGCAATAAACAAGAAGCAGTCTTCCATCATCTTTAATAAAACATAATGGTAGGCTATGTGAGTCAGATGAGCAAAGGGCAACTGCCCTCAACTTCTTCTTTTCATCATGCTTCAATCTCAGTCACTCTCCTCTTAGCCCCTCTGCTCCACAACATCATAAAATCAATTGGCATGCTGCTCTTGAAAGAGGTCAGGAAGTATTTTTCTTTGACTATCAGAAAGTGTTTGACAGTGTTCCTCTTCTCTCAAAATTAGAATATCTACAGTTGAACAGTGTTATCCTGAGATGGCTTACTGACTACCTGACTGAAAGGCGTCAGTTTGTGGTTGTAAATGGGGCTAAGTCAACGCTATCACCAGTTCTTTCTGGTGTGCCTCAGGGATCAATTCTGGGACCCCTGCTTTTCCTGATTTATATTGATGACCTGTCACGTACTACTTTTTCTGGATCTCCAAGACTGCACATGTTTGCAGATGACGTGTTACTTTATATACCAAGTCATTGACTCCCCTGAGGACTTTGTGTCAGTGCAAAAGAATATCACCTATATATATTTATAATTGGTCAAGGCAAAATGCCCTTACACTGAATGTAAATTTATGATGATATCAAGGAAAGGTTTCTTTCAAACCCTCATCTCCTCTACATCTGGGAGGTCAATTGCTGGAGTGTGTTAGCTCCTACAAGTACCTAGGACTGCACATATTCTCTGACTTATCATGGAGTCAGCACACTCCGCATGTCTATATGATGGCCAAGAAGATGATTGGGCTTCTTTATCGGAACTATTACCAACATCTTCCAGACACAATGCTCTTGCAGCCTTACAAGTCACTGGTTCGACCTCACCTGGAGTATGCTGCTGCAATTTGGTCTCCTTCCTCACAGAGTGATAAATTACTTCTGTAAAAAGTCCAAACATTTGCTCTGCGAATGGTTACAAAGTGTTGGGATCTCAGTTACAGTGATCTGTTGGATAAAACCGGTGTTCTGTCTCTTGAGAAACGTAGAGAGGTGGCTAGACTTTGTCTCCTGTACAAATTGTGAACAGCTTGTGTTTTTTGACCTTGATGTTTTTATTTATTGCACCTCCCGTTCCTATCATTCTCATCCTTTTCTCTACATCATCCTTTCTCCCGTACTAACTCCATGTAGCTACCACTCGTTTGTTCGCTGCAACTATTAGACTGTGGAACAGTCTTGATAGTACTCTATGTTCTGAGTCCTCTTTTTCTCTGTTCAAACGTCATCTTATTTCTTTTTATTCTCATGGGATCATGTCCCGTATTAGCAATTGAGTGCTACTTACATGTATTCCTTGCTTCTGTGCTGTATAAAATCCCCGAAGCAAGTACCTACAAGAGAAATTGACCGTCATTACTTGTCCTCCACTTTTCAAGAACAAAGAATTTTTATAGTGTACAAAGGGGGGAAAACATGGTTTGAGCATCAATGATCGTATCTGACACGGGATAGCTACAGTAGTTGATAGCATGCGGGAGTCGATACATGCCATTCGTTGTGACTTCCTGAGCCCCCAAGGGTATATACACAGAGCGAGCGGATCACGTTGATCGCGACGCATGCGCACCGCTTATTGATGGGTTGGGCCGTTCTCCGCGAGCTACTCAGTAGCGCGAGCTACTCAGTAGCGGGAGCTAGGACCACGAGTAAACGCATATATACAAGTAATAGCCCAGCCCCCATCAATTAGCAGTATCGCGCATGCGCAGTTCACTGAGGGTTTGCACTTCAGAAATAACGGTGCCTTCGTGATAATTATGCATTCCTGCACTCAGGTGTTTAATTCGCATGCCACCTTGACTGGCCTGTCACATAATATTGCCCCTTCATTATTACTAGTTTAATGGTAACCATTGTTGGCGAGCGGGAGCGATCCAACCAAGAAATGTGTCAATGCAGGTGTTGCAAGTACTTCAAAGTTTGATTGGACCAATTGGCTGGTGAAGTTGAGGTTGAGGTGGCAGTAGACTTGCCTGCTGCATGTGACGTCTTGCTTCAGTCTCTTGTGGAGTCTCTGAGGCAATCCGTTGTTGTTTGTTGAGTCGTACCAGCTGTAGGCGGGCCTCTCTCTCCCCGCTGGCCTCAGCAGCAATTGTCTGTTCTTGATTCCTGCGTAAGTACCTGTTGCAGGCGGGCCTCTCTCTCCCCGCTGGACTCGGCAGCAATTCGTCTTGCCTGGTAGTTTCGGAGCTGTGTGAGCCTGGCCTGTTCCGTTTCCCATGATTCTGCAGCGCGTCTAGCTCTATCTTGTACACGACGTCTCGCTAGTCGTGCTTCCCTTTCTTCCGCTGTTTCGGCGGCGAGGCGTTCCCTTGGCCGTTCCCTATCACGCAGTCGGCGTTGAGAAAGCCGAGCCTCTCTCTGCTCAGGAGTCTCACGCAGTCGGCGTTGAGAAAGCCGAGCCTCTCTCTGCTCAGGATTCTCACGCAGTCGGCGTTGAGAAAGCCGAGCCTCTCTCTGCTCAGGATTCTCACTGGCGCGACGTTCTCTTTGTTGATAAAGCCGAGCCTCTCTCTGCTCAGGAGTCTCACGCAGTCGGCGTTGAGAAAGCCGAGCCTCTCTCTGCTCAGGAGTCTCACGGGCACGACGTTCTCTTTGTTGAGAAAGCCGAGCCTCTCTCTGCTCAGGAGTCTCACGGGCGCGACGTCGTCTTTGTTGAGAAAGCCGAGCCTCTCTCTGCTCAAGAGTCTCACGGGCACGACGTTCTCTTTCCCTCTCTCTCCGACGAAGGGCATCCTCTGTAGACTGACGATCCATGGTTGCCACAGTTAGTTGCGAAATGAAGTCGCGCATGCGCACTTACACGACGTACCACGGTCGGTCGTATATAAATAAATAAATAAATAAATAGAGAAATCGGCCCGTTGCGACGACTAGGTTGGCTCGCTCCCGCTCGCCAATAAAGACATCGTTTAGCTAGATAAGTACACAATCTACTATGATTATACTGATCCAATACAAACTAGCTGCGAAGAATCTTCATTTGGGGTTAAGAAGGTGGATGTCGGTACTGAATGAGCTGGCTTTCTGCAACTGCCATTGTCGGAACTTTACCACCAGTTGGTGCAGTGGTATTCCAATGATGTAGGTCAAAGGAACCAACCAGAGAAGGAAGACACAGAAAAAATGGTCTTTGAATTCTGCTGCAACAATTGAAGATATACTCTCTCTTGACATAAAGGCGCAGACCAGTGCCTGCCACAGGAAGAGATTTGCACTGATGACATTGAACGCTGAGTACTCTTCTCTGTAGGGCTGGACAATCACGACTACTGTAGCACCAATTATTGCAGCAACAGTGAAGAGAGCGAAACTAATGTCATTGAGGGAAACTGAATAAATCATCAAGTAACAGAAACATTTGAAAAGTACCCAGAACCCAGCAAACCACCTGCAATTCCATGTGCCATTGCTGCCATCTTTGTAGTACTTCTGAAATGACTCTACGAAAGTTTCCACTGTATTTCCATGTATTTGACATTTAGTGAGGCACTTTCGATAAGCCTTACACTGGTAACAGAGCAAAAGAGATGTTGGGAAAGCAATAAATACAGTGAGAATGGCAAGAGCCATCAGAGCATATGGCATGTTCCTTGCCAAAGTATGTGATACTTGGATCGTAGAACAAGTTTCGTGAGTATGGCTTCCCTTCACTGTGTGTAGACTTTGGTACTGATTAGGAGATCACATGACACACTCAACAGTTTAGTGGTGGAGAGGAAGAAGAATGTGACAAAGGCATCCATAATGGTGGTCTGCATACCCCAGTGACGACGAAATCGAGCAAAGAAATAGTGAAAGGGTTTCCACATGCACCGCAATGGTCTAAAACCGAAGCCAAACAATTCAACCATAGCCTATAAAGCAGCCATAGGATACAACATAGGATAGATAGCTATGAGATAGTTCAATACCAGGATGTGAAGAGGAATGACATCGATACAGACATCGGGTAAGACATTCACACGAACAAAGTCCAGATTCCAAATTCCATAGTTTGATAAAACCATTGCTACAGGAACTGTATGCAACGCAGGACCCTTACAAGTACCTTACAAGAGAAATTGACCATCATTACTTGTCCTCTACTTTTCAGTAACTATTGCTTTTCCATTGCGATACGTGACGCAATTATTTTATAGTGTACCAAGGAGGGGAAAACAGGACCATATCTACACCGAGACAGAAAGTCGTCATAACCATAATACATCTTTGTTGGTAGGGATGGGGGTTATGAAATGTCTCTGTTTCTTTAAGTGGTATACTAAAATTATTAAGCTCGCCACAGCAATAATAGTGGCCACAGCTGCGTGTGCGCCATAATACTATTTTCCTCTCTGTTATCATATCACTGTTGGTACCACAACTATGTCAAACAGAATGGAAACATGTTAAATACCAAATATAAACTTGAGAGTGGTGCATGTGAATAAAGAATAACGATGACAATAATTATTGTGTGGAATACAAAAACTCTTTAAACCCTCTCAGTACTGGTCAGGGTGTAATCAGACGGTGTGGCAGTGAACTCGTTAGTCCATCTGCTGACTTTCTAAATCTCTTGACTACATACAGTAGTGTTACTACTATTATGTAACCAACAGGAAAAAGACACAAGAGTGTGGTGATCATGAAGTGGTCATTCAGTTCTTGTTGATAAATGTCAGCAAAGTCTCATATGAAAACGAAGCAGAAAGCAGGGCCTGCCACAAAAGGAGGTTTGCAGTGACAATATTGTAAACGGAATACTCCTTCTTGTAAGGTTCCACTATCACAACCACAGCTGCTCCAATGGTAAACAAAATTGTGGCAAAGAGGAAAAACATTGACGTAGGAGCTAGAGAGTAAATAATGTATGCTGTGGAATTCATAAGAATAAAAAACCAGCAAACCACCTGCAATCCCATGTACCATTGCTGCCATCTTTGTAATACTTCTGAAAGGTGTCTACAAACCTGTCCAATGTAGTGCCTCTTATTTGACACCCAGCTAAGCATGTCCGATACATCTTGAATTGGTAAAAAAGGAGCAGAGATGTTGGGAAAGCAATAAAGAATACAAGAATTGCAATAGCCATTAGTGCATACGGCAGGTGTTCCTTGCCAAAGTATTTGATACTTGGATCGTAGTAGAGGCCATAGGAGTGCAATTTTCCTTCAGAAGTGTAGATTTTTGTGCCCATTAAAAGGGCAAAGGACACGCTCAACAGTTTAGTAGTGGAGAGGAAGAAGAATGTGACAAAGGCATCCATAATGGTGGTCTGTATACCCCAGTGACGACGAAATCGAGCAAAGAAATAGTGAAAGGGCTTCCACATGCACCGCAATGGTCTAAACTCAAAGCCATACAATTCAACCATAGTGTATGTAACAGCCATTAGCAGCATAGGATAGATAGCTATGAGATAGTCCAATACCAGGATGTGAAGAGGAATGACATTGATACAAACATTGGGCCACACATACACTCGAAAAAAGTCCAGATTCCAAATTCCATAAAATGTTGAAAAGAAAGCTAAGGGTATCCTATACCTTCCTCCATGCAAGTGCTTGTGTGTAGAGAGATAGTAGAGAACAAGCTTTAGAAAAACTGGGATTGAAACAAATTGGGAGGAAAACACAAAAGTGTAGAGCTTTGGAGAAATTACATTGATCCTGAAGACTAAAATTATGACAATGAAGACTGTGAGAGGGAGAAAGGCAAAGACTATGTAGAGTCCCCAGTTTTCCAGTTCACTGTCACATCTGATGCATTTAAGTCATAGGAATATGCTGGCACAGTGTAGCCATCCAGACACTGTCCACAGAGTGTTCCTTGTCTGTTCAGACTAGCACAGTCAGATGGTGCACTGTGGTAAAATGGATCACTGTCTTTTACATATGTACTATTCACACAGTTGAAAATACAGCTACCAGCTACAGGGATTTGTGCACCATTTGATGTGTATTCAATCGTTAGGCAGTTGCAGTCAACTACAGCAACCTCTTTGGTATCTGGATCACACTTGACAACTCCATGTACATCACTGCCGCAATGACACGAACCATTGTCCCAAAGAAACCAGAGATGAGGACAAGTTATGTGATCATCAGATGATCCTGGTTGTTTCAGTTGCTTACTACCTTCTCTCGGCAATGACCCCTCTGTACTTTTGTTTGCTGACTCTCTGTTTACTGCAGCTTCTACAAACCCTAGTTTTGTCTTAGTTTCTCTACTGGCCGTAACACTGTCTAGACTAACATGCAGTAGTAAAAGCAGCAATCCAGCTCTAATCACAACGCTTTCCATCTGTTCTGCTGCTTTCTTAGCTACTGCATGCATGAATGTAAGTGTAAAACTTGCACATCGTACCGATGTTTTTCACCGTGTTTATATAAGGAGTGAAAGTATTTCTATTTCCGCACAGCAGAACAAAAGCCAACGATTGTAAACTGGGAGCTACAAAGCACACTGTTTGTTCCACCACCATCTCTTGCAGAGTATACCCTCTCAACACACACCACCCTCCTGCCATAAGACACATCACTGTGGTAGACAAGTAGGTTTACACTAACAACATTGTAAACTGAAACCTCTCATTGTGTGTCTGCACTATATAGCTACAGCTGCACAAAACAAGTAACTAGTGTTTTTCTCTACAAACAAGAGATGTGGACACAAGACCATTGTAGGGAGGGACACACAGTCAGTGAATCTAGCTCTGCTGTTGTATGCAATGGTGTCCACTGCTTCAATTTGTTCGACACGCTGACTATATAGCTAGCTAAACCAATGAAATTGTGAATTGCAAGAAGGTTCTATGTAGCTACTATACTTCGTCTCACAAACATCAGCTATCACTATCACGTGCTACCACTGGTATATAAGAGAACTATAAAACTCCATCCACTTCTTAGGCTGCTAATGTCCACACAGATGCAAGTCACAATTTGCTCCATTGAGATTGAAGTCCAACTGTATTATTGGAAGAGATACCACAACATAGAGTATGTAATGGTAGTAGCTAGCTAGCAGGACACTGAACAACTGAGATGTATGCATGGCATGCTCAGAGCTCACAGCATAAACTGAGACTCTGAAATCGGACGTTACTCGCTCACTATCTATTGCCCCTGAGTCTCCTCTGTGCAAGACACGCACTTGACCTTTAAGCCTGTGACAATGCAAGGAGAGCTTAACTGTCAGTTTTTATGACATGGAGGGAGGGCCTGGGGACAAAGCTATGCTCACAGGCACTCTTATCACCCTACTAATAGCAAGTGGCTGGTGCATTTTAAGGACCGTGGATCACCTAATCCCACACTATCCCACCTATGTTTCTGTCCACTAGTCACTAGAGTTGTGTTCACATGTTAGTTTCACAGAAATGGATCAACAATTGAGAAAAAATGAATCGTGCATGGTTCGAAGGGTGTCCTATCAAACAACACAGAGTCTGGTGGTGATGTTGTTGTGTTGTTGTTATTCCTCGACAAAAGAGTCATCGTGTCTGTCCATTACCACTGGAATAGGCTCACCTGTAGAAAAACAATCATGATAGCAGTGTACAATGTAACTACACTCAGTTTCAATGTCATCACAACTAACAGTATCCTACACAAGTTTTCTCAAACATAGTGAAAGTTTCTCTCCCCCGTACAGTGTGGGTGTAGCTGCCGTGCAGAATTGTGTGTAGTTAAATCGCACTGATTTTTGCATCTCAATTTTTTTCCCCATCTCAATGTAGTTTAGTCTAGTTGTATTTGGGCACCAGATTAGGCGCCACTAAATGTTACAGCTCTCCTAGTAAAAGGAATTTCTGGAACCATGCTTATAAGTTTTATATAGGCTACGCCAATTTTTTAAGTATCCATGTGAATCGATATACCATGGTTCAATGTGATTTTGAGGCCTGTAGTTCAAACTATGCATGCGGCCCCCTTAACTACTTTTAGAACCCATTACTTGTCATCTGCATGCTCAAACGTACACCATCAAACTTACCCATGACTTTGGCAATCTCTGCTGCCACGTCTACCTCCTCTCTGGCCGAGAGGACTGGGAGGTACGTCAGCCTCTTTTTCAGCTCCTCCGGGACGAACCCGCCTTCCAGAGCCACCGGCAGTATGCACCGAGTACACGACCTCATGTAGCGGCTCATGGCCAGCTCCAGCTCCGCGCAGCAGAACTGACTCTGAGGGAAATGCTCCGAGAAGACAAAGATGATCTTCCTGCTCCTGGCCATGGTGTAAGCTATCTGCTCCATGATGGGGACTCCGGGGATGAAGTCACGGGAGTGCCAGCAGAGTCTATAGGGGGCGGGGCCAGACTCCAGGGGTGGGAGGATGCTCTGCAGAACAAACTCCCTTGCCTCGTCGTGGGCACTGACAAATGCGTCGTACTCGAAACCGTCATCTGCAGGAATAACAAAACATCAAAGGAAAATTGTGTAATAACACTCGAAACAATAATGACAGGAACAAACAAACATATTCAATTTGCTGAAGCAAAAAATGGTACCGAATAATGTATATACAGCATCTAATGGCTCTTACATTACTGTAGACAGCATGGTGCCATTTCTCCCACAGTTTATATAATGTAGATGCTAATCTATGCACATGATCTGCTGCCTAAATGCTTAGACTTATCTTTTATAGTGTTATCTGCACACTAATTATGCGTCAAAATTGGAGTTGATTGTCCTTACATGGTGGCTCTTCAGACGGCTGGGGTCCGTTGTGTGTCCCGTTCTTGTAGTACAGTCCCATGACCACCATGGCAAATCCAACTCCCATGGCAATTCCAACTCCGACAACCACTGCAACCGTGACCTCTGTCTCTTCAGAGGCAGGCTCTATGTGTATACAAGGTGTACCCACAGTGTTATCATTGGCCCTCTGAGTTTACATGATCCACTTTGATAAGCTCAAGGGCCAGTAAAGTGGTGTATATTACACCCGCTTGTTTTGGCTTGTTACACTGAGGGGCTAAAATTTCCCTTGCTAGTTTATTAGTACTCTTCTTTTTCAAAGCAAACATGCGTGAGTAAAGCATGCCCGCCTAGACTGTAGAGTGTCCTGGATTCGAATCTCATACATCCCCAGGTCAGATTCTTTTCCCTTGGAAAAAAGAGCTGTTCTGGGTGCAGTTGACTTGTTCACTTTGACTTTGCCTTTCTACCTCGTTATTGACACATGCCAGCCACGAGTAAACCTATGCCACTGGCAACAACTCACCAGCTAAGACAAGTGTAGTGTTGGTGCCTTGCAAACCGACAGTACAGTCGTATACCCCAGCAGTCTCTGCCGTGAGGTTTAGAACTTTTAGAGTGGAGGTCCATCGACAAGCAGACACATCGAAATTACTGTTGACCAGGTAGTAGGTTGGATTTTTGCACACAGTGCCATTGTGGTACCAGAACGGTTGCTCGTGGTAGTCGACGGCCGTGGCAGTACACTTTAGCTCCACATGGTCTCCTTCGTAGTGTGCGGAGCTGCCCAGGTGTTCTATTGTGAACGAGATTGTCGGGGCGTGGTTTGAGCAGGCTGAGGTGGAAAAGATAAGAGTTGGTGGTCAGATCAGGTATGCCTGTATTCTACAGTGGAACTATGGCGCCAACGATTTTGTCTCTTGTAGAGAGGTCGTCCCTATCTCAGAGGTCAAATTAATAATACACTAAAGTGTGTTGAAACACATGTGTCCTTTGTAAAGAGGTTGTCCCTATCTTTTAGGGTCCCTTATCGGAGGCTCCGTTGTATGTGTATAATAAGAAGAGGATTCAAAACTCTAGTCTAATTCCCCTTAAACTGATAATGAAAGGAGAAACAAAAGGCTATATGGAAACACCTATTTGCAACACTACAATGTGCTTTGCAAAATTTAAAATCGGCAAAACTCACTTACACAAGACAGAGATGAAGAAGTCATTGGCATTGTGAAAGACAGCATGCCCAATATGATTGACTGCCAGACACTCGTACATCCCGTTGTGGTCTCGTGACAGTACATCCACTGACCACACCCTCCCGCCCTCCGAGAACTCGACATCTGGAGGGAAACCAAACTGGGTCTCCCTGTCCATGGCCTTGTATCTCTGCCAGTAGTAGAGTGTTCCTGGGAGACTGCTCTCAATTGGACACCGCATTGTGAAAGGCTCGCCATTGATTGCCTTCACTGGTGGATGCTTGTTCACCACATGTGGAAAATCTGTGGGAGGGGAGGAAAATGATTGTAGTATCATATAGGCACTTCTAGGTTAAGGGGCCACCTGACAACATTTTTGAAATTCATGGCTTACGTGCGAGTCAAGTACCAATTAAAACAACACTTAGGCTGATTAACAGTCAACCAGTCACGGACAAATATATGCGTTCAGACCCTCCATAAGTCCATAAGAATTTATATGGGGTTATAATACTAGGTGCTAATACTTTATACATAAAATTGTAGTCTGGTATATATTGATCCTATGGGACTGGAATGCATACTCATAATGATCAGCACACCCCTACTATTGAAGTGAGTTTAGGAGTCTCGTAATACCATCTGGCTACTGCATATGTTGAGTGTGTGTGTGTGTGTGTGTGATAGAACTACTAACCAGAGCCGAAAATGAGGTAGCCATGCTCCGTCTCATTAGTGCCTCTCTCATTCAAGTGTGTGTCCACGACACTTTGATCAATTTCAGTAACGGCCTTTCCATCTGCTGACCAAGAAGAAATGTTTCCCCCTACCCTGTCCCTGATGGGAGGGTCGTCCTCATTCCGCTCCAGTCTATCGTAGAGTGGGATACTTGCGTTCCAATCATCACCCACCCACCACGGAGCATCGTCCAGCTGTGGCGTATGGATGGCCCGAGTTCCTGCAAAGTGTTACATATAAACAAACTATGTGTGTGTATGTGACTGTGGGTAATGCACCAAGTTGTGCGGCAGGAGGAAAAGGGGGAAGTGATAAGAGCTACCATCTGACTGTAACAACTGAATCAGACGCTATCAGATGGTTTGAATTTTGAACCTGGTGCCTACAAAAACACTGCGCACTGCGGAGCTTCTCAGTTTACACAGCAGAGTCTGATAGGGCAGTGCCGGAATGAGAGTGGTATTCCAAAAGGTCGCTTTGTGAAAATGCAGGCTCATCGTCAGATTTTGGGAACTTTTTTACCATGGCAACGACATTTGGAGGAATTTATTATCATCAGGTTCCATCTAATCACTGGGGCAACTCATTAGTAGGGCAATGTTTCACAGAGCCTACACTTTTGCATAAGTGCAGCAAACACTTAGGGCCTCCAACTCTCATACTCTTTGAGCAAATTTACTGAGCAGACTTTTTTACAGTGGAACTTCCGATAAGGGACCCTCCCAGATAGGAACAATAAAGGACACTTGTTTTAACCCCATGCTAATACTTTAGTGTATTAACCCGCGAGATAGGATACGAGGGAAAAATTGTTTGCCTCATAGTGTCCTTTGTTCGGAGAGTTCACCAAACTGTTAGTTGCAGCTATAGCTAGGGGTGGCTGTCTCTCCCTCCTACACAATGCAGGGGACTCTATAGTCAAGGAAGGCGGACCCACAAAGGCATACAAATGCAGGCATTTTCCATTTTTGCCGAAACCCGATATGACTAAGAATCAATCATAACGGTTCACCAATACATACACTTGGCTCCCGATTGGAGTAAGTTTGAAATCACTTTCAAGTGCAGTCTTTTCGATGGTTCAAGGAGCCACATTATTGCAGGATATGCAGGAAAATTAATAGTTTTGCAAATCTAGTGATGTAGCTAATATGGCATGCTCATAATCTAGATTCGCTGCATGCGAAGTTGCACGCAGGCAACTCCTTGCAGTTCAGTGTGGTATATAGAGCTTGGGCTGGCTAGCTAAGTCCTTTTGCAGAGCCCAGAGATTTTTCATAATACTTACCGACTGCTGCGAGAAGAAACCAAACGAGAATATCACCTCCTCTGAGGCTTCGCAGCAGCTCCATCCCTGCGCAGACTGCAACAAACGGTCACCTAGCTCCTGCCCCTACGAGTTGCGCGACAGCAAATCGCGCGCCTGCAGCACGCATGCTCGACATTAATTTTCACTGGGCGGAGACTGATTGCTGAGCTGGACGAAGGTGGCTTCCTCACGGTGTTTTCGAGTTTGCTTCCTGCCTGTGGGCCTCTGGGGTGAGGGCCCGTTTGTTGGTGGTGTTGTCAAATGTTGCTTCGCAGCTTTCGCGTCGTTTCTCTAGGTGCATTCAGAAGTCCACGCTACCATTACGCAACGTACACGTTCGGTGAGTGTACCGATCATGATACAGATAGATATAAGTGCGATAGAACAAGGTGAATTGGCATAATAATCCATTACTTGGTATTGTCGTTTCCATACACTCATATACACAGAGATTTGGATCAGAGCAATGTCGACTGAATCCTCCTCTTCCTCCTCGGTTGCTCTCAGGCACGACATATCGCAGCTGAGGACGGCCTACAGTCGCACCACCTTCACCGAGGACCAACTGGTCTCCTCCACCGACCCGTTCCGGCAGTTCCACGCCTGGTTCCAAGAGGCACTCACCTGCAAGGAGGTCGCCGAGGCCAACGCCGTCTGTGTGAGCACGGTGGGCGAAGACGGTCGGCCGTCCAGTCGAATGGTGCTCATGAAGGGCTACTCAAAAGAAGAAGGGTTCAAGTTTTACACGAATTTGAAGAGTCGGAAGGCGAGGGAGGTGGCGGCTAACCCGGCAGTGTGTCTGTTGTTCTACTGGGCACCGCTGCATCGACAGGTCCGCATCGAGGGGACGGCCGAGCAAATGAGCGACGAGGCTTCGGCCCGATATTTCAGTACCAGACCGCGGGAGAGCCAGCTGAGTGCCGTGGTGAGCCCGCAGAGCGAGCGGATCTCTAGTCGCGAGGAGCTCGAAGAGACACACAGGGAACTGAGTCGGGTGTACTCTGACTCCAGTGTCGACATCCCAAAGCCGGAGCACTGGGGAGGGTTCAGAGTTTGGCCACACTCTGTCGAGTTCTGGCAGGGTCAGAGTACACGGCTGCACGACAGGATAGTGTTTGAGAGAGAAAGGGACAATGAAGGCTCTGGCAATTGGACCATTCATCGCTTAGCTCCCTAGTTAAAAAACAATATCTCTTTTGTAACACCATCATTAGAGTTTGTGTCTTACTTAATTGCTCATTGTGGCTGTCAGCTGTTGCAAATAATTGATGCATGATTGTAACCGATTAATACAGCTGTGGCACATCCTAGTCTATTGTCCATGTAATCGTGTCTGATGGCACATCCTATAGTCTATTGTCCATGTAATTGTGTCTGATGTACCCATTATCCCTACAATCTGTGGGTACATGCATGGCGGCATGTGGGAGTATAGAGGCAAAAAAAGCGGAATCCCTCAAACATATGCTGGAGGTATGCTACTGACAGTGACTCACATCCTTGGTGTGGTAATAAGCACACTGTATAGGAAGTGTGTGTGTCACCACATCCTCTGAAACTCCCTTTCTTTCATTGGTCTTCCCTGGAGATCAGGTCCCTGGCCAGCTATGCAATGTCAAGCTAGGACCTCACTGGCAGGATGAGGGCTGGATGCCAGCTGGCTGGGCCATCGTGTGTGTATAAAAGAACTGTCGTCTGATTGGTCTTGGTATAAAAGGCAGACACAACAGTGGCTCTGGCATTATTTCGACCAGTTCCTCGAGTTCGTGTACAAAGCCACCGAATCGAAAAGCACACTGCGAGTGCGAGATGCATAATTCTGCAGTCGTCCTGCTAGTCTCAGCAACCATCCTGCTTGGTTGTCTATTTGCAAACACCAGAGGTGAGTGACATCACATACAGCAGTTGTGTATATAGTATAGTTCTTCCTGCAATGATTAAGGTCAAGGGTAGCAACCAAAGATTGTAGATACCTCTTTATAGGATCTAGGATAAGTGTCAGTGGTTGGATGGATGCTACTACAACATGTCATCAGTTCCTAGAGTTATCAGACTGAGTAAATCCTGCATCCATCATGTAATATATACATAATTATGAGTAAATTATGCCTCCATCTATGTACAGTGTAACCTCTGATAAGGGAACGTCCGAGATAGGGACGACCTCTCCACAAAGGACACTTGCTTCAACCCCATGCTAATACTTTAGTGTATTGCTTGACCTCCGAGATAATTATATAGGGACGACCTCTCTACAAGGGACAAAATCATTGGTCCAATAGCGTCCCTTGTTCGGAGGTTCCACTGTGTAATGCACCATTTGCACTCTCTGATGGTTAAAATATTATGGCCTACACCAGGCCGGGGAAGTTTTCCTCAATGTTTACCATCTTCTATTCACACCATATCCCCTCCCACCACCCCTATCACTGCAGTCACCGCTCAGTCACCCACGAGCAATGAATGTCGAGACGTCATCTGCGACATCCCCAAGTGTGGCTCGGTGGGCATCATGTGGCCCAGCTGGCAGTGCTGTCCAATCTGCAGGGACCCCTGCGAGGGGGTCGTCTGCCCCGAACCCAACTGCGAACCACACCTGAGGACACTGAGGAAGCCTGGGAAGTGCTGTGTGGACTGTTTGAGCAGCTAAGAGCTCGAGACCGCACCAACTTGGCACTGGTCATGTTCCAATCTCCCCTCACACAATTCACATCAGTATAGGCAACATCTTCACTCTCTCACATTGTCACTGTCATAGAACTATATAAACCAGACAGATATTACAATTGCTGTGACTATTCATATAATTGTCCCTCATTTAGAAAGCTCGTTTCTCGAAGTTGTTGAGGCTATTCCAACAATAAATTATTGACATAGTGCCCGAGCTGTGGGCTGCTTTGATGGGGAGCGAGTTGTAAGGCTTGCGACAGATGTGCACAGAATTTCACGTGATCACATATATACATGACAGAGCCACAGAGGTCACACACAACAGGTGCACGCACACACACACACTCTGCAGTACATACACACACTGTGCCCATTCCACCCACGAACAGATAAGAGTCTTTCGAGTTAGCGTCCGATACAGCTATAGGGGTGCATGTAAACTGTGGAGCCCCACAGTGACGCCAGGTGGCTTCCCTATCACCCACTATCCTTCTTGGGAATCCTGCACACACATACAATAGTCCTGCTTTCACATTACAAAATGACATTATAGTAGTGAAGGTTTCTCCATTTTTCGTTTCAGTCAGTCTCAGCCACGCAGCCAGCAGCGTGCGGTGTTCCTTGCCACGCAGATATCCAATTTAAAAACCAGTTATAATATATACAAATCTAGCATACACAGGCAGTGAACACGGTACCAGTTACAGTGTCAAAAGGTGACGATGGAACAAAGCCATTAATGTGAACATACACATACCAACACATTCACACAATGAGAGAGCAGAGGAGAGAGTGTCACACGCGGCGGAAGCAGTGCAGTACACAATAGGAAGAACACACAGCACATTAATACACACACATAGAAATGACAGGGTGACACTGCTGCTGAAGAAATCGTGATGATGTCATGTGTTTACAAATGGTGTTTCCAGTAGTTCTCTAGCAGAGGGCCTCTGGGACTTGTCCCTGCAATAACGAGAAGTGTGACACGTTCAGTTAAGAATGAGAGCAGCCTGTGTAGTGTAACAGCAGAGAGAGAGAGTGCAAGTGTTTTTCAAATGTGTAATTATGACGACAGGACAGGCTGTAAGAAGCATTGCAATACACGTGTAACGTCGCTGTGATGCAGCGCACTTTGACGAAAAACTATTCTAGCGCAATGTGTCTCATTATCCCTGGTAAACAAGACTGTTTTCCCCAGGGATCTAAAATACCCTTGATTGTAGATGGTGGGGAGATCACAAGCACTCAGAAAAAACGAACCTGACATTTGGAGAAATCAAAACAAAACCTGAAAAGAGCTTGCGTCAGTATTCTGCTAACCCAAACCGACCATCAACCAACCACACAGTGGGCATGTTAATCACTTCATTATCACGTCAGAAACTTGCATAATAGGCAGTAAACAGGGTTCGCCCCTCTTACATAATGACTAGAGCACTTTGCATTGAACGCGGGTTAAACTCGTGCAAGAGGTGGCATGCAAAGCTGATAGCAACTTTGCCAGATCAGATCAACAGCCAGCTTTGATGCTACGTGGCTATACTATACCATTATTATGAGGAGACCTCTATAATTATGTAGTAGTTGCTTCGTTGGTAGTAGAACCAGACAAATTGGCAGTCACTTGCATAATGTTCCACAGGTATAATATTGTATATACACGTGTGTTGATGGGTACACATGACAGAGTAGTAATAGAGTGTGGTCTGGCTGGGTAAATTGCATCTGGACCTATCACAACTCAGTGATGTCAGAGAATTGCACATCACTGGTCTGTGCCAGGGTTGCTGCAACACTAGACATACAATGACGAAACACCAAGTTCCTCGGGCCCTGGCAAGGAACCTTGGCCTAGCGAACCGAAAGACGCATCAATTCTCTTGGAAGACAAATGATGACGTTGGTTTTCAGGAACCAAATACAAATCACTTGCAGGAATTACAGGGCCCGTGTGGAATTTTCCAGTGAATGTAGTTACACCATGAGCCCACAGTACAGACAGAGATAACGGTAATCTAATTTGGGATGGCTGGCTGGCCAGAATCATCCCACGGAAGAGGCGCACTCTATCAACCCTTGGCATCGTAGCTATCAGTGCAAAATGTACAGGAATACCCCGGAATCCCAAGTATGAAGAGTGGACAACATCAAAAATGGGCTAACTGCACATCCTTGTGCCTGTGACTACTAGTACCACGAGATATGGGGAACATATAGCTCTAATCTATGAATAATGGAAAACCTCCAAGACTGTATATCACGTGTACAAAACCTACATACAGTGTAATTATGTAATTATGTATAATGCACACACGAAGGAGATACGGAGAGAGGGGGAAAGTGTCCCTATGCGCACGCGGGAGACTTGCCCCCTTAAAAGTTGCATCTCATGTATATGTAGACAGTGTATAACATTTTCATAAACTAAGGAGTCTACCGTGGATAATCACCAGGAAAAGAGATTTTGGTAACGTTTGTGAATGAAACAGAAGTGCTTGTTTAATGGAACATCCACCCACAATATCGCACACGATTTTGACAAGACAATGCTTATCGGTGGGTTTAAAACTTTGGTCAAAGATTCCAAAGAGCCGTTCAAACAGTTACATAATGTGAGGTAATCGGGAGGTGCCGTTGGCTCACTTGATGAAACACTTGGTGAGGAAGTGAGTGGCATGCTCAGAGCAGTGGGCGGGGAGGTTGGGGACAGTGTCCTCCATGACTATCTTGAACATGGCCGCCGTGGGCTCAAAGTCGTACCAGGGAGGATGGGACTGGAGCATTTCAACCACTGTGGCACCCACGCTCCTGTATAGAGAGGGGGGAGGGGAGGGGGAGGGGGAGGGGAGAGGGGGTGAAGAAAGGGAGAGAAGGGAGGAGAGAGAGAGAAGGGACAAAGGATATAGGGAGACAGTGGGGAAATGTGTGGCGATAAGGACGATGAGAATGTTAATTCATGAAATCACAACAACACAACAAGAAGAGTGGCCAAATGTCTACAGATAAGGGTTGTTTGTGATTTCGAAGTAAACTTGCTAGATCACAGTTTTTTTGCTGCGTGTTGCGCCTCTTCACTTATATTCATTCTCAGGATGGAAGAGTTGGTGAGTGAACCCAGCTATGTATAGCTTAACACCTGAGCCAGTTGCACTACAAATGTGTGGTCGCTTGACAAATCTTTGGTCATTGTTGCTGAGGTGTAAAAGTTTAATTAGTAGCCCTAAAGTTGGAGCACTTGTAATCTTGCAGGTTTGTGGAAAAAGCTACAGTAGTCTTACAGCTCAGTTATACGCACAACATGTGTATAACTAGTACTAGTACTCGAGGCTGTAACTCGCTGGGTAACCAGGAGTAGAACTGGAAATGACTGGCTTTCTCAGTATCTTGTTCATCCATTAGACCTACATACTCCTACTGTTCCACGAGCCCGATACTTGTTTTACTTTAGTTTTGTTTCTGCCATACATTGTCAATGCCGCAACCAGCTTGGCTCATCAAAACTGCATACATAAGTGCCATTGCGCAATCTACGTCACGCTCCTATCACTTCTAATGTGTACATGTACAACATACATGTATGTATGTGTAGCCTATGTATGTAGGTATGGTGCATCGCAGACTGTGTATGAAGCTCTGTAGTCTAAATACAGCAGGTATTGGCTACATAAATTGAGTGTAGAATAAAGATGAGAGAATAAAGAAAATGTGGAAGTTTTTAGTAGCAGGGTAAAGTTTACAAACTCTTACTGAAAAACGGAAACTGTTGCATTCTCACACTGGGTCATACTGTTACATGTACATACATTATTCCTCTTTGTTTATGTACAACGTACTGCCCTATTCCTTGGTTAAAGACTGACCATATGTCTGCCCTGTCTGTGTAGGCCTCTCCCTTGATAACCTCAGGGGCCATCCAGTAGGGGGTGCCCTGGACTGACTTCAACCCACTCCGACCACTGCGAATAGTCTGTGGGGACACACAGGGGGGAAACAGCAACCAGAGAGAAAACATTGACGTTACAGCTAAACACAACAAAGCATAAACAATGTGTACATAATATTGTATATGTCAGGGGGTATAATTATTATATAGTCCATTAGAATACACGCAAAAAATAGAGAAGTCAGACTTGACAGCGAAATGAAAAGTACTAAAGTGCAAACCCTCGGCGAATTGCGCATGTGCAGTACCGCCAATTGATGGGCTCCCGAGGGTTAACAAAGCATCTTCATAAGCAATTTACAGTCTCGGAGCACTGTACATATTCCATTGACACACGCGTAAAAAAACTGAGGAAAACAAGATTACCTGATTTCAAGTTAGGGGACTCATGTTGGTCGGCCGCTGTCACTACCGTAACGTTTTATGTGATTCTAACTACGCGCAAAACATGCGCAAAATATTGAGCCATGAAAGAGGTACATTATGGGACAAGCTGGTTGTGGCTGGAAAGAGCCACTGTTTCATTACCTTGCCGTTGGTGAGGGGCCTATTAATTAACATCTAGTAATCTCACATGAGGAGTAGTCAGTTGTATATACATGTTGACAGTACCTGGAGGCGTTTCGAGGCTCCAAAGTCTGCCAACTTGATGTTCCCAAAGGAGTCTCGCAGAATATTGGCACCTTTGACGTCCCTGTGCACTATCCGGTTGTCGTGGAGATAGGCCACACCCTCCAGGATCTGACGGGTGTATTTCCGTGCGAGTATCTCGTTCAGCGGTCCAATGTCTCTCAGATGCTGGTACACTGAGCCCTATGTACAGTGGGAACAGAAGAAAACAACTGAAGTGCAAAGTGGGAGCAGAAGAAAACAACTGAAGTGCAAAACTTTCCTTGAACAACACATGTATATACTACTTACTATGGACACACAGTAACTTATATTTAGTGGAAGGGGTACTGAAAAATGGTGGGTAATGTCACAAAGTCCAGTTACATGGAATGTTGCTAAAACCGCTTTCACACAGCATTTGAGGCATGCCGCTAGACTATAACCACATAATTCTCTTTATATGTTTTATTGCCTCAACGGTGCGCAAAATAGGCAAACACGTGGTTCAAGCACTTCCACTCATCAGCACTTCCCAGATCTCACGTGCCATTAATGCCCTGTTTCAAAACCTTAAGGACGAAGCTACACCTTCAATACAAACTTATGGAAGGAGGCCTATGTACGTATGTACACATAATATGTGCATAACTGCTTCGAAGGTGTCACATGTGTGTGTTTGTGACAATAATAATAACGTGAATTTGAACAAGAATGATCCAATAGTTAGGGGAAATATTTGGGAGTGGCTTACCCCTGGCATGCACTCCATGAAGATATAGAGTTTGCCATCTACCCTGTCGGTGCCATAGTAAGTGACGATTCTCTCGTGACGAAGGTTCTTGAGCAGTTGTAGCTCGGTCTCAAATGACCTCACCTCCTACAACATTATTATAGCAACACATGTGCATATAATATGTACACGTCATTACAGCACACCCACCACTAGTGGCTATCATGCTCTCTTTTCATAATGTAACAGTGTGAGCTTTTTAGTGTAAGTTTGAACTGTTGCTTTGGAGATTATTATGCGTGCACATTGATAATGCACTAAATAATAATAATACTCAGGTGGCTGCCATAGCACTAGGGCCATAGACCACGCACCCAGAGCAATGGGCGGAACCGTTAACACACGAACATACACCATATGAACATGAGGTGTCTGTCTCACCTCTCAGACACCTTAACTCACCCCTTCCACCAGCGACACCCTGCAGCTCCCCAGACGCAATCTGAGACTGGGTTTGTTGTACGTGGGGACTATCGCCGTATAACCTAACCTTTCTTAGCTCCCAAACATCCAAAATACAATCTTTAACAAGGCCAAGCAAAGAACCAAAATTATCCTCCCACAGTTCACTACCCAATATAAAGGATGCTTTCCTGAAACTATCAAGCGACTGGAAATGCTCAAACTCATCATCCCCAAGCTTCCCCTGCAGGGCAACTAAGAAATTGCTCCTAAGACTACTATATGCTGGACACTCCCACAACACATGACTCACACTTTCACACTCATCATCACACAACAGGCACTCTTTCACCCCCTCCCTCCCCCTATGCCTGCCCAGTTCCTCATTTAGCCCATGCGTGCCTGACCTGAACTTAAACATTAATCTAGACCCAGCATCACTTTTCCCATGCAAGTACTTTTTGAACTCTACCACCTTATACAATAACAGCTTTACTTTGCTATTTCAAACTTTCTAATCTCCCTCTCATTAATACTGTCCCCTATTATAGACAAAAAGCCCTTCAAGGAGCAATCCCCATTTTGAATATCATGCAACCACTCTGCCTTGTCAAGACCTAATGACGAAAAGAGATCATCAATGACCTTACTCCAACCCTTCCTCTGCCTGCCTCTCCGTGGCTTAAAATTCCATTCCTGCTTAAAAAGCTTCTTCGGATACCTATTGCCTGGCAATGTCGCTAACTTATACCACCACTTCAACTTATTCTTATCCCTACGCCCTTGTAACGTATCAAGCCCCATATCCCCCCTAACGGCTTCATTACATGTCTTAGACGAACACCCAAGAATGCGCTTAGCTCCTCCCAGCATAACGGACTCTAATGCAGCTGCCTGAGTCTTATTGGCTTCCCACACCTCACCCCCATACTCTAAAGTTGGCCTAACCACCGCCAGCAACAACAACCTGCGAGCACTCAAATTAATATCCCTATTACTAATTACACTATGCAACTGATTAACCTTCCTTCTACCATTGTCTAACACATTCTTGATATGCACATCCCATGCACCAGTACTAGTAAAATCAACACCCAAGAATGTGTATTTAGATACTGTTTTGAGTCACGGAATCTGCTGGTCAGCATTATCCATTGTTCCTGTAGCTCGTAACCCATGTTTATAACATGTTTCTCTTGCGACATATGTACCACTACTGTACATGCATTGGGTAACCTTGAACGAAATGTGTGACTCAAAACTTTGTCTTAAATGAAGTAACAAAGAATTTTTGTGACTCAGCATTTTGCAACATGGAACATGAAACTCCATACCAGCTCCCAGTGCAGTAGAACTGAAATAAGGACCCCATGTTTACTTACAGTCTGCATGCGTCGGGCCTCCATGTTGTGCGGTCGATGGTCAATATGGTTGATATCTATGACCTTTACTGCCATCTCCATACCAGTGTCAGAGTCATGACATATAAACACCTTAGGAGGGGGGAGGAGGAGGGAGAGGGGGAGGAGGAGAAGGAAGGAGAGAGGGAGAGAGGGGGAGAGAGATGGAACAAGGAGGAAAAAGAGGAGAGAATGAAGGAGAAGAAAGATTGGAAGGAGGAGAAAGAATGAGATAAAGTGAGCAGGGAAAGGGAGGGGGAGGTTGGGTTAGCACAGAGTGTAGGGAAAGACAGGAAGATACAGTATTTGGAGGAAATGCAGCGACGGATTCTGTAGAAATGTAAATAGAGTCTATCTGTGCATCCTGAAAATACCTTCCCCATGGATTCAGAAGTTACAGGATTGCCAATACTGGCAACAGAGTCCCGATATGGTGTCTGCCTCCTACTCTACATACACCTCTGTGTTGTGTAACATGAGAATCCCCACTTCACTGCAGAAATGAGGCCACTGAATCTCACATCCCCAAAAGGGAAATGTACGCAGTCTACCACAGGTACTCGCATTTTCACAATCCTATGTAGTCACACACACAGACACACTGTTGCAGAGTGTCTACCCATGGTCTAGCATTAACATGAGAATCCCTACTTCACAGCAGAAATGCGGCCACTGAATCTCACATCCCCAAAAGGGAAATGTACGCAGTCTACCACAGGTACTCGCATTTTCACAATCCTATGTAGTCACACACACAGACACACTGTTGCAGAGTGTCTACCCATGGTCTAGCATTAACATGAGAATCCCTACTTCACAGCAGAAATGCGGCCACTGAATCTCACATCCCCAAAAGGGAAATGTACGCAGTCTACCACTACAGGTACTCGCATTTTCACAATCCTATGTAGTCACACACTCAGACACACTGTTGCAGAGCATGGTCCAGCATTATGAAAGGTTACCATTCCACACATGTGCAGTACATTACAAAATCGACTGTGTGTATAGGAAACATGACATGGGTACAGGTACACTACATACATATGAATGGCTCTAGATATCAAATAGAGCAAGCTGTTGCAGGCATGCTGAAACACTTAAAAATCTGAAAATCCCCATAGTTAAAGTGTAGGCTAACATGAGGCAGCACTGTACATTTTATATGCAAGATAGATATGCAACATATGCAAGTGACTGCAATTTGTTTGGTTCTATATACTTACCAACAAAGCAACATAAGCTACATAATTATAGGGGTCTCAAAATAATAGTATAGTGTACCTGTCCAAATGCTCCACAGCCAAGTAGCTTCCCTTTCACCCAGTTCTTTGGAGCACACACTGGACGGGAGTGGCAGAGGTGGAGGGATGGAGAGATAGAGAGGGGAAGAGAGGAAAGAGGGGAGGGAAGAGGGAAGAGAGGGAGAGAGGGGAGGTAGAGGGAGGGAGGAACAAGAGAGACAAGGAGGGAGGAAGGAAGGGAGGTGAAGAAGGAGTGACAGAAGGAAAGAGGAAGGATGGAAAGCAGTAACCAGTTGTATCCAACACGATCTCTGATGTTGCATAAAAAACCCAGGGACAAATTTAGTTCAATGTGGGATTGCATTTAGTGCTTACTGTAACTATACAGCTACCAGCATAACTTGTACAACTCGCATAGAACAGGGATATCGATTCCACAAAAACATCCCATGGTCTCTACAATGTACAACATACACAGTGGACATTGATTGTGGAGCCCCTACGCAACGATAGTGGCATGCCAACTTCCCCAGTCGGTGTGTCTGGGAACCTTTTCATACCAACACTGTCAATGCATGGGGTAAACCCTATAGTTTTGGCCCTAGAACGAGAAGTACAAGGGGGGCAGGTGCAGAGACATAACAAACCAGGCAGTGTATTTTACATTACTGATGTCGGTCCGTTCACCGCATTCAGATGACTTGGTAGGCTCGCTTTGCTCAACAATAATAATACTCAGGTGGCTGCCATAGCACTAGGGCCATAGACCACGCACCCAGAGCAATGGGCGGAACCGTTAACAAACGAACATACACCACATGAACATGAGGTGTCTGTCTCACCTCCCAGACACCTCAACTCACCCCTTCTACCAGCGACACCCTGCAGCTCCCCAGACGCAATCTGAGACTGGGTTTGTTGTACGCGGGGACTATCGCCGTATAACCTAACCTTTCTTAGCTCCCAAACATCCAAAATAAAATCTTTAACAAGGCCAAGCAAAGAACCAAATTTATCCTCCCACAGTTCACTACCCAATATAAAGGATGCTTTCCTGAAACTATCAAGCGACTGGAAATGCTCAAACCCATCATCCCCAAGCTTCCCCTGCGGCTGCAGGGCAACTTAAGAAATTGCTCCTAAGAGTACTATATGCTGGACACTCCCACAACACATGACTCACACTTTCACACTCATCATCACACAACAGGCACTCCTTCACCCCCTCCCTCCCCCTATGCCTACCCAGTTCCTCATTTAGCCCATGCGTGCCTGACCTGAACTTAAACATTAATCTAGACCCAGCATCACTTTTCCCATGCAAGTACTTTTTGAACTCTACCACCTTGTTAAATGTCTTATACAATAACAGCTTTACTTTGCTATTTAGCCCCTCTTCAAACCTTCTAATCTCCCTCTCATTAATACTGTCCCCTATTATAGACAGAAAGCCCTTCAAGGAGCAATCCCCATTTTGAATATCATGCAACCACTCTGCCTTGTCAAGACCTAATGACGAAAAGAGATCATCAATGACCTTACTCCAACCCTTCCTCTGCCTGCCTCTCCGTGGCTTAAAATTCCATTCCTGGTTAAAAAGCTTCTTCGGATACCTATTGCCTGGCAATGCCGCTAACTTATACCACCACTTCAACTTATTCTTATCCCTACGCCCTTGTAACGTATCAAGCCCCATATCCCCCTAACGGCTTCATTACATGTCTTAGACGAACACCCAAGAATGCGCTTAGCTCCTCCCAGCATAACGGACTCTAATGCAGCTGCCTGAGTCTTATTGGCTTCCCACACCTCACCCCCATACTCTAAAGTTGGCCTAACCACCGCCAGCAACAACAACCTGCGAGCACTCAAATTAATATCCCTATTACTAATTACACTATGCAGCTGATTAACCTTCCTTCTACCATTGTCTAACACATTCTTGATATGCACATCCCATGCACCAGTACTAGTAAAATCAACACCCAAGTATGTGTATTTAGATACTCTAGGCAAAACATACTCCCCCCATTTCCAAGCACCATCCACTGACTCCCTAGCGAACACCATCACTGCACTCTTACTCACATCAGCCTTTAGCCTCCATTTTCGACAGTAGGCATGCACCACATCTATAAGCGGCTGTAACTGATCCTTAGACTCACTAACACCAACGAAGTCATCTGCAAACAAAAGTCCTCCAAGTCTCCCACCACTACTTAAATCGATCCCAATCTCAGCTTCGTCCACCTCCCTCAACAACCCATTGATAAATACGGAAAACAAAATTGGAGATAAGCTACATCCCTGAGCTACCCCTGTTCCACATCAAATGCCTCTGACCGTTCCCCATCCAACAATACAGCACTCTTTGAATACTCGTACATCTTCTTTATGACCCTCCACATCTTCCCTCTTACTCCAAATCCCTCCACTGTGGTGACACAAACTCCTCACGCCAAATTACTGTAAACAACTGTTTAAGTAACTCTACCATCCCTGACCCACCATACTTTAGAAGCTCCCCCACAAGCCCATCACTACCACCAGTCTTATTATTCTTCAACTTTCTAACACACACTGCAATCTCCTCCAAATCTATTTCCCTATCCAATACATTTTCCACACAATCTGTTGGAAACTCACACACGTTCTTATCCACTTCCTCTTTCCAACTATCATCAAAGGCTGTATCAACACTACAAGTGCCCAACTGCTGATAATGCCTCTTTAACACCTCCTACTTGCCCTTTGTACTAGTCACTGACACCCCAGCACTATTCCTCAAAGCTGTAATCCCCCTCCTCTTACCCTTTGTCCTTCTACCAACAAATGCCCAAAATTCTTTCCTATTACCTTCAAAATCTAAATTTGCTCTTTCCACTACCTCTTCCAAACCTCAAGCTTCTTCTGAACAACTAAATTCTTCACCTCCCTACGCAGTTTACTATATTCCTCCCATAGATAATCCTGACCCTCAAGAATTTTCTTGTAAGCCTCCCTTCTCTGCTCTATCTTCTGCTTAATCTCGTCATCCCACCACCTGACTGCCCTGCCACACACTACTACCTTCTCTCCTACCTCAGCCTTTGCCATTTTTTTTACAACTTGCCCCCACTCCTCTACAACTGCACTGACTAACCGACTTCCACTAATACCCTCACTCACTTTCTCCCTGATGCTCTCTGAAAAAGATTCAACCTCCGCTTTCAAGGCCTCCCTATACTTCGCTCTAACCCCCTCATCCAAAAATCTGTCTACACGCCACGTCCTTATTCTCCGCTTCTGCCTTTTACAACAGTTCGTAACCCGGCCCAACTCCAGCCACACTAGAAAATGATCCGAGGCACCAATATCAGTTATATTAACCTGTACATCACCAGATTCCCTCATCAACTGCATATCCGTAACTATATAATCTATCACTGATTTCTGCTGCAGGCTCGGCCTTACTCTAGTCCACTCAGGCTCCGACACTAACTTCCTACCATTACATATCACCAGCTCCACCTCATTCAAGAATGAAAAATCAGCCTATTTCCACTGGCATTACAAGTCTCCTCCCCAAACATCCCAATGACATCATCAACATCAGTAGATCTACCCACCCTCGCATTAAAATCACCAAGAAGAACAACCCTCCCCTTCTGCATGAATCCAAGCACATCCTCCTTAAACTTGACGTAACTATCCTCCATAACAGAAGCACAAGCATTATCTGTAGGCATGTAAATGCAACACACATACAATGCTTCCCTCCCTCTCCCACCTCGAACCTTCATCCACACGCTCTCCTTATACCTGACTTTACTTACAAACTCTACCTCGTCTATCAAGCACTCCCGAACCAAGAACCCAACCCCTCCTTCCCCTCTACGACTACTCTGATTCTCACGAGGCTTTCCAAACCATCTATAGCCATCAACCGCAACTGCCTTTCCCTCCCTCTCCCAAGATTCCTGACCAGCTACTACATCCATCTTGAGCCTTTGCAAAAGCTCCCCTACCTCTCTCTGTTTACGCTCACTACAAAGGCCTGAAAAATTCCATGTAGCGACTCTTAACCTTCTGTCCTTTTCACCTTGGCCACTCATCCTCTCACTAACAACTGAAAGATTCACTTCACTGCCTTCAGGCACACATGCTGCACACTCATCCACACTATCAGCTAGCTGAGAAAACCTATTAACACACTGAACGCCAACGTGTACAGCCTCTCTAACAGGGCAAGTTTCATCTAACACGCCAATCTTCCGAAGACAGGCTGAAATTTGCGCGACAACCGCCTTACAAAGGCCCTTACCATCCTTATGCAGTAACACTAACCTGACGTGATCGCCCTCACAAGCAACGCTTCCCCTAGAGAAACCGACTAATCCTATATCCGCGAGATTCGCCCGTATTTCCAGCGTTGACAAGCTTTTAGGCATTCACCACAAAATGATATTCGCCCTAGCCCGTTTATTGCAACTCACGACCCAGTCTTGAGCAGATTTAGTCCGGGGAGCTGTATTCACCGAAGCGTCATTGGTGGGCATTAATTGGAATTCGCGCCGCAGTTTGAAAATAGGCTGCCGAAGACCTCCAAGAGTAGTAGATAACGGTAGCTGGTAGATTCCTCTCCCTCCAAACACCAACAGAAGTAGCAGAAGATAACAAATTCAAGCAAAAAAGCTTTCGAAAGCAGAGCTAGAAACTAGCTACCACTCGATGTACGTTTCCAAGGAAAAACCCCGCTTTGCTCAACAATAACGTATGCAAAAAGTGCAGATCTTTTTTACAATGTGAAACACAGTAGAATGCGTGAAATACCTTTATTAGAGACTTCTAGTGAGTCAAGTTTCTGGAGAGCCAGTTCACTGTCCGAGGGTCTAATGGGAGGGTGGGGGTGTGGTGATGGGCGGAGCAACTGTGAGCCACGCCCACCCGGCTGACCCCGCATTGCACCTCCTCCAGTCAACTCCTTCAGTGGGAACGTACGGTATACTGTTGGTGGGGGGAGGGGAGAGGAGGGGAGGAAAGGAGGAGGGAGGGGGGAGGGAGGAGAGGAGGAAGGAGGAGGAGGGAGGAAGGGAGGAAGAGGGAGGGGGGAGGGCAGAGAGAAGGAAGGAGGAGGGAGAGGGAGGAGGTAGGGGAAGAGGTAGGGAGGGGAAGGGGAAGGGAAGGAGAGGAGAGGGGAGAGGAGAGAGAGAGAGAGAGGAGTGAGAGAGAGGGCAGACAGGAGAGAGGCAAGGGACGGGAGGGGTCAAAGACGGGAGAGGGAGAACATGAATGTAAATATTGATGTGGAAAAAAATTGCAATGCCCATTTTGTTATGTTAGAGTGCCTCAATTAATGAACTTTGTGAAGAAGTGTGTTTTTCGTGGCGCCAGCATTAGTAGAGCTGTTAGTCACCACATGAGCCCTGTCTCCAGGATATATAGACATACATTACAAGACGGAAACACCCAGGAGGCTTTCTCTCAGATAAATACGTACAATTCAGCACAATAATTCTTGCTGATTAAAAAAGCCTTCTTATAGCCTTGAATGCTAAGATATACAGGGACTACTTCTCCCCCTCCCTCCACCCCACCCCCCAACTCACAAGGCTGGGTGTGAGAGGTAGTGCTGCTGCGAGGGTCTCTGTCCCGGGGAAAGGTCAGGTTTCCAGGGTGATCTAGAGGATCCACATCTGGGGAGATGAGGGAGCACTCAATTGCAAACCCCAACAGATATATATGTAAATAATAGTGCCATGTGTTCTCCCATAGTTAAACCTCGGCACACATGCGCAGCGACGGTTACTGCAGTTGTCATGTGCATCTGTCTGTCTGTCAGTCCATTACTCGATATCTCACTTCACGAGCGATCCTATCGCTCCACAAACAATACCACGTATTGAGCGTCGGATAAAGGATGTGGGGTTTTCTTCCTAAACTGCCATGTTCGGGAGTTATGGCATGAGCACTAGCGAAAAAGCCAATATGCTAATTAGCACAGGTTTACCTCGACCGGGTCCGCTTGCTCTGTGTATCTTGGAGGCACAAGAAGGGTGTGTATCGACTCCAGCATGCCATCTACTACTGTAGCTAGCCTGTGTCAGACTCATGTACATGCTGTAGCTATAGCTTTGGACTTGGTGACCTTGAAACCAACAAGTCCATAGCCCCAGACCTTCTGTGGTAGAATGCATTCTACTGATGTCTTGCGACAGTAGTAGGGATAAGGGGCATTTGCCTTCCCTCCCCTGCTGACATGTACTATACCCCGCGAAACCCGTGGTGTATGCCACTACTCAAGATCCCTGAATTAACCACTGCAGTGGACTTCACCTTCTTCCAGGGGATGGTGTGGTCCGTTTCTTGCCAGCTCACTGTGGGTATAGGACACAACATGAGAGTATACAGTATACACATGTAGCAAAATTCATAACCGTACATACAAAAGAGAGTAGAAGCGAAGAGGCGTAGCAGGGGAGGAGAAGTTTATTCACTTGTAATAAACCACTTATCAAGATGACTATCCTATACAAATAAAACAAGTGTCCAGCATCATGGACAGTAAAGAAGAGAGACAAGGGAAGTAGGAGAGAGACGAGAGGAAAAGATATGGCAATAGAGAGAGGGAGAGAGAGAGAGAGAGAGTAGAGAGTAGGGGACAGGGGAGAACTAGAGGAAGGGAGGATGATGTGGATGAGAGAGGGGGGAAGATGAGAGGGACGAAAGAGAGGGAGAGAAGGGATGGAGGGAGGGGTGTATGTATCCACCTCAAGCTCTCAGCTGGAGACCTGGAGTTGAAGGTGAACTCAGACGGCGTGGAGGGAATGGAGCGGTTCGACACAGCACCTGGACTTGGCGGGTCCTGCAAATCAACACAACACTCAGTCCCTCTTTCTATTGTTGACTGTTTGCTACTTTATTTGCCCAAAACACCCCCACTTGAAAAACACCAACAGATGGCTGTTTAACATCGAAATTGCTTTCTGCTTCAAGTTTCCAACCACCCAATACTGATTCAATGGAGTAATCTACACATTCCAAGGCCAGTTACAATTTCCCCACACCTCATTATTGTGTGAGAGTCTGGTTTTCGATGGGCCCCAAATGGTGAGGGAACATCCTACCCCACGAGGATAACTAAAACATCATTAATCATTAAAATTGTGTAAAACGAGTTGCCTTCGACAGCGTTTCCCACATTTTGTTGCATTCACCATCCCGGGACTCAACGAATGTTGAAAAAGTGTGCTTACTCAAACCTAATAATTATAAGTGTATGTGTACCAGAAGAATTATTGCCTAGCTCTTACAAATCAGATACTCAACTCCGAGTAAATTAGTGTAATGAGTTCAACTACCGTGTCAAAGACTGGCAAAGCACTGCGGAATGCTTTCTTGTGCACAAGGTCATCTCTTGGCAGTGGGACGCAGCGTGGGTGAACTCAGATAATACTCAATAAAATATTCATGTTTCTGTATGTGTACAATACCTGTTCATCATCATCGGCTACATCTTCTTCTGGTATGAACACCCCTTCTCCTCTGTCCTGAATAACACACACCGACACACAGGGACACAATGGGTGTGGTGTAGTCGTGTGTCCAGACCCTCACATGCTCCCGCACGAAACAGGGTCTGGTATATAACGTCGAATTTCTTGGTCGTCCTGAGTCAGCATGTTTGGAAAACGGGTAACCCAATCAGATTGCTAGGTTTGTGCGACATAAAGGTAGTGTTCTCTCTGGGCACACGTTTAGCAACGATCGAGAAGCAAACACATGACTATTGCGCCGTGTTACGCAATTTCGGTACACTTGCTGACTCAGCATAACCAAACATTTTGGCCTTTGTACACCAGTTCACACAGGACCACGTGAGGGTCTAGGAACGAGACTGGAATGGGTCTGGTCATAGTACATGATGTGCCCAGTACATGTGTAGTACAGTCAGTAAGCTCTATAGTATCCACCCCCCTACTCTAGTACTGATGCATCATCAAAGTCATTCCCAACAGAATGTGGGTATGAACACCCATAACGTTGCATGAATACATGTGTTGAAGCGAGACACTTGACTTCCTACACCTGATATTGCGATGTTCTTCTTGACAAGAGCGTGTGATACAACATCCACTCTCTTTCAGTTTGTGTAATTCTCTCTACCCAACCACCAAATCCCATTACACAATACTCACGTCCTTTCAGTGAGATATGTACAGTATGTGTACACATCCTATGATTTATCATGTATAACTTCCGCCAACCCCTATTGACATTATACTGTATACCAATGTATGTACATGCCACGAAGATTATGTAAGTACTCTATATGTACACATTGTACGTACGTACATAATGCATCCTTGTATGGATGTGTTCGGCATGCGGGCTACCCATCCTACACATGTTTAGCCATGTATGGACTGTTGTATACTGCCCTAACATAAGGAAACTATGTACATACCTCATGTGTAAGAATATAATGTATATACATACATTGTACAGTACAGGTAGTGTCACAGGAATCTATACACGCTCTTTGTATTACTGTATGGTGAGGTACGTATATGAAAGCAAAGCAAGTGCGTGTTGATTCTTCAACAGCTACAGTACATAATTATGACGAAAGCTATGTTGGCCCTTCAGTGTTCATTTGGTTCCTGTCTGCATAGACGGTAAGAAATATGGACAACTCTTTCACTGCTGTCGTGCAATTGTAATAAAAAACGACATGGTTTGGCGGTAAATAAAACAGAGAACCACGCTTGCGTAGTACCTCTGTGACTGTTCTGGCTGGCAGCCACGTGCAAAACAGACCCACTGAGCCAGCCTATGCTTGCCACTCCCACCAGCCCAAAGTTCACCCTCATAGCAAACATTTATTGATACATGCATACATATGTATAATACTGCATGTGTCATTGTAACCTGTTCGCTGACTTGGTGGAGAGTGTGGGGGACCATGTCTCCCTCCCGGACAAACCAGGGGGGAGGGGAGGAGGAGCGGGGGTGGCTCTCCAGACCTCCTCCTCCGTGGTAGGTGGAGAACATGTCCAATCTGAAGTCTGGGCTGGCTCTAAACCCTTCTGGGTAGGGGTCGGAGGGGAAACTGGGGGGAGGGGGAGAGGGGGGGGGTTTGCATACTCATGGTGGAGGCAGGACTACCATGTAAGGACATTATGTACATGTCTATATACATACACTCGTACAAGAACAAACTGACTGTAGGAATGCTCGAGGCATGCAGACCGTGCCTAAAGCCACCGAGAGATAGCGTCTTTCAGTTCAACAAGGAGTGGTCACAAAAGACAACACGTATGTATTGATACACAATATGGACCACAACTTAAACTATTACATGCACGAGGTCAGCGCTCACCGGAATGGTTTGGTCGGAGGATCCTGAACCTGTGGAAACAAGCACAAAAGGTGAAGAGTGAAGAGGAAAAGAGAGTATAGCAGAGGTACACATAGAAAACAGGCTAGGAACCCATGATTAATGCTGCTGGACAAAGTTTCAAAGTTTCTCAACACTGCATTAAGATGTACTTACGTATGGGTGTTTTTAGGCACCCCTTAGTCCCAAGCTTCCCAGATAACTGAGGCTCAAATGTTCAGTGTATATGTAAATTATCTCAGGCTTTTAAAGGAGCCTTCATTGGAATGAGGCGACTCACGGTGGAGTGGTGAGGGTGGTGATGGGTGAGAGGAGGGGAGGGTGGAGTCTCGAGACGAGGTGAGGAGGAGGAGGGGGAGAGGCGGGGAGGGGAGAGAGGGGGGGTGGGGGAAGCTGTCATGTAGAGGACAATCTTGAGGGCGGTGGGAGGGTGGGGAGGGAGTCGTGTGTGCTGAGGATCTGGTCTACGTCTAACTGAGATGTCATGGGCTTCAGACCCTTTTGCTGCACAGTATAGTGATGGTGTAGTTGTACTAACACTGTCAGTGGAACCTCCGAACAAGGGACACTACGAGGTCAACTATTTTGTCACTTGTAGAGAGGTCGTCCCTATCTCGGAGGGTCAAATAATACACTAAGTATTAGCATGGGGTTGAAACAAGTGTCCCTTGTAGAGAGGTCGTCTCTATCTCAGAGGATCCCTTATTGGAGGTTCCACTATATAACTTTAGAGGAGAAAAAGGTCGCAAAAACTATTTATTGGACGTTGCCAGTGGGTATATTACAGAGCGTTATGCACAGGAAGGAGTATATCACTAAGAAGTTTCGCATCACTTACAATATTATTACACAGCAAGCACATGCGGTGTAACTCGTTAAAAGTACATTTCCATCCTTTTTATATGCAAGATTTATATCTTTTAACTTTAGCACAACAAACCAGGCAAAAATAACAGCAGATGTTGAACTAATGCTTAAAGCCGAGTGGGTCGCACATTCCGCCCACATTCCTGATAATACTAATTGGAATTCTTGGCACTTTCACTTGATCATGTCCAACTCCTCTAATAACAGCACAAAACACAGAGGTTGAGATGTACTATACATCTTCATCTGTACACCTGTGTGCTGTGATTAGAGAATGTTACACAAGATTACGTGAAATGGCGTACTAGGAATCGAAAGTAAGCAAGTGTGTACATATTGCATGTTCAGATGAAGTACATACTTTATTACGCAGGAAATTGTACCTGGTTCTTATGGAACTCGGTCAGCTACACAACACATTATCGGGTGCTTCGCTGCAATTTAGCGTTCTTGAAGGGGCCGGGGACAGTACAATATACACCAGTAGAAGGTTCAACACATACATTGTACGTGTACTGTATGTGTATGTACACTGCCACTGTGACAGCGATAGGCAGAAAATGAAAAATGTATAATTCAGACAAGCTGGAATAGAGGCTTACATCAGACAAGTAGTGATACATGGTGAACCTGTGGCCAGGGAACCAGGACTGTAGCTGGTCCGACATTGACTCTAGAGTGAGTGGCCGACTCAGTAACACCACCCTGGGTTACAGAGGTTGAAGAAACCAGGAGGAAGGGGGAGGGGAGAGGAGGGTGAGGGGGAGGGGGAGATGAAGGAGGAGAGGAGGAAGAGAGAGGGTGATGGGGGAGGGGGGAGTGGGAGGGGGGTTTGAGGAATAGAGATGGTGATGAGAGGAGGAGGTGTGGGAGGGAGAATGAGGAGGAAAGTGAGGAGTTAAAAGGAGGGGTACAAACAGACACACACATACAAAGCATGAACTCTCAGAAAGGAAGTGACATAATTTAATTAACATTTTCAGCATTCCACAGTCATTGTGTACCATAGAACACTATGACTACCCACTCAACAGCATTATTGGATAGCATAGCGAGCAGATCAATATTTCGCGTGTGTTTTGCGTGTATTTAGAATCATGCAGAATATACATTACGGTATATATGTGCAGTGGCAGTCAAACAATGTCCGTCACATAACATTCAATAAAGAAAAATCCCCACATTGAAACGACTATGCTCGCCAATTGTACCACAGAATGTTAATTAAATTATGTCACTTCCTTTCTGAGGGTTCATGCTTTGTATGTGTGTGTCTGTTTGTATATACAGCTCCTTGTGAAAAGAGTTGTTTCGAGACCTCCATGGATACTGCTCTACTGGTTTAGTTAACCACAGAACTGAACACTCCCCTGCCCCAATAAGTAAGGAAATTAAGGTACTTATATACATGAAGAAATTATACCATGGTGATGCCAAGAGAAAAAAGATGTGGAGCTCTGGAGCTCTGCACAGCTGTTGGCCCTCATCAGCAGAGCATACCGCAACTTCTCTCTCTGGCATCACGAGTTTATAAAGGCTACCAGGAGCGCATGCATGCTAAACGTATATGTACGTGTCTCAACAACTTGGTAAAGAGGTAGAAAGGCAAGGCAAGGCAAGGCAAACAATGTGGATGTGCATCACTATATACAGTTAAAGCTTGTCTATTAATGGTGAAAACTAATACTAACCAACACATGTACACACAGCATTCAGTGACAGGTAAAAGAAATGTATGTACTATACAGCACACATTGATTGTATGTACATACCTCTTCTCATCTCCCAGTTCAAATTTCACTCTAATGCTTCCATTTGGCTAACATGGAGAGAAAGGGAGACGATGAACACAGCAATACTGCAATATACCATACAGTACTAGAAGAGAAAGCTCACCCAAAGCTGTATGGGGGGAGATTAGTGTCAAAATTACGCACACCAACGTCCGTTAAATTTTGGGTACACACTTTTTTTATTTGGGTACACACTTTTTTATTTGGGTACACACTTTTTTTATTAGGGTACCCAGTTCTCATTCTGGTACACACACTTTTTTATTTGGGCACCCAGTTTTCATTTGGGTACACACTTTTTTTATTTGGGTACCCAGGTTTCATATGGGTACACACTTTTTTTATTTGGGTATGCACCATCAATACAGGCAGACCAGCAAATCTTCTCCACATGCGTAAAGCATCCAGCATCTAAGTACAGCGATCGGCTGTGATCTCTATTTGACGCACACTCTCGGCAGCCGGCCCGTCCGTTTCGCCAGCTTCCCCGGCCTTCTCCGCTCCTACCATGCATGCCTCCTACTTGATAATATGTCCACGTTTCACGCTCAGAGTTGCCGCAGTTACCGAGAAAAACGGTGGACAGACGGACACACACGGGACACGGACACACACAGACCGACTGCAATAAGGGTATATACCCTCGCTGCGCGCGCAGGCGAGGGGGTTATTGCAGTCGGTCTGTGTGTGTCCGTGCTAGTGGAAATTAAGCGCAGAACGTAAGTTATCCCGACAGCATGCAAAGCTACACTGTACAATACACGGGTATATACATACTTTGGTTAGCTCCACAGCAAAACAGCGGAAACAATTTTCACTTGAAGGTGCCCTAATGGTTAGAGATCACGCTCGCATAGGACGGCTTGGATCACTATAAACACAGCTACACCACCTCTAAAGTTCCAAAACAGATGCTGGTACTGTATATACAGTATAATATGTAAAGCACTTGACAGTGCACAAACGACCGCTGCTTTATGTAGACGCCTTATGTCAGATTCAGGCAGGGGAAAGGCCCCCTTCTCTCTCCTTGTCATATAACTCATTACACATTACAGTAAGCTCATGAGTGACACTGAAGCTCCTGGGATAACTATAAGTGTAACGGAACACATCGCTGTCTTCCAACATCCACATGAGGTACAACTGTTTGGTGTCCAAGGTGATGAACATGTACATGTATAGTTGACCGACTGACTGACCGACTGACCTTCCCCGGGTCAAATTTCTGGTGGTGGGGAGTTGACTTGGGTCTCATGCCCAGCAAGAGATTATGTTGAATTGTCTCATCTAGCAACTGAACATTGTCCACTGCCAGAGAGAGAGAGGGAGAGAAGGAGGGAGGGAGAGAGGGGCAAAATGAGTAAAACAAGGAGGCGATAGAGAGAGAGGGAGAGAGAGAGAGAGAAAAGGTAAAGGAGGGACAAAGAGGGAAAGGAAGAAAGGTAAGGAGAGGGAAGGAAGGAGAGATTGTACGGAGGCGGAAGTGTGTTTGTGTGTACATGCATTGCTTTAGTGGGGGAATGAATGCAATGTGTGGGAGTGCAGACAGTGTAGTATGGAATAGTGGAGTGGGCACTAAATGGCATGAGTTCAAAAACTTTCAAAATTCCAGTTTATGCTCCACCATGTCATTTTGCTTCACAAATTATGATGATGGTGAACATTACGTTATAATCCTACAGCACGTCAAGGTGCCACTTGTACTGTAGATAGAGGAAACAAGAGAGGAAGTGGAAGGTGTAGAGAGGAGAGCTCACCGAAGGAACCTGACATTGTGATCAGTTGTGATGGACGTACTGTCATCTGATTGCACACTGCAAGAGTAAGATATGTGCATACATGTACTTACCGATGAGTCCATAGTATTAGAGATGGTGTATGTATGTTGTATATCTTATACATACATAGGGGGAGGGGTCAAAGCCGCCACATGCAGATCAAGGTGAAACTGGCACACACTCACACCACCTAGTATCACAGTACGTGTATGTAGGGATTACATGTCCCGAAGTGCATGCTGAAGTGGACTACACACAGTAAACCACAACAACCAGTCATCAACTAAGCCATCCACTTGACTAGCTAGTGACAGCCGCCAGACGAACTCAGCTCAGGTCACAACGCCATGCTTTGCCCGAGGTATATATCCATGCCCCGTAGTCCCACAGACAAGAACAGCAGAGCCACAACTTACCCTGGAGCAGGACAACCTGTTTCCGCTCGACATACACAAACGGGTTTCTGTGACACTCTTCTTGTACCGTATACTCACCATTTACACTGAGTGAGTCTCGCCACTGTGGATCACAAGGAAGAAACAGCTAACTCAAGGCACAGATCAGTCTCTCATTCTAGCCCCGTGTGTGTGTCTCGTTCGTCAAACGCATCCGGATCTAGAGCGCGGGCCGGCCGGAAACGGCCATGTTATGATCACGTGACAAGGTGTGCGTCACCGCGCGCGCACCTCACGCATGCGCATAGTATTAGCTAGCTATTGCCTTTGCAAAATGTTAGGCACAGTTCTTCTTCTGACGGTGGTACAGTTTCTGATTGCAGTCTGCACAGCCGACTACTCAATCTACGAAACAACTGTGGGCGGCACCCTGGATGGTGACAGCCACTACGAAACCCACAACAGCAGCAGAAAAGAGCTGATTTTTAAAATGCTAAAAGCCTCTCTAACGTCGTATTTGCATATCTAAAAAATAATCTCCTATGCTTCTATTTGTATGACCAGCTTTTGAAGTATATTATATCACTGAGATTCCACTTGTGTGCAGGTGAGTATGTGGAGGTGATAGTAGACTATGGAGGTCTAGTGGAGGATCTGTTCCTGAGGTCTGAAATCACGGGGGAAAGTAGAAGGGTTCTACTGACACACAACAACCAGGCCTCAGCAGTTGAGGAGAACACCTGGTGGCAGGGAATGCTCCTCATACCTTGGGCCAACCGAATTGCCTATGTGAGCATAAAATTGTCCTGTCTACTATTCACCACAAACACTTGGATTGTTCTCTTACTGTTGCCATTTTTTATCATAATCCAGGGAAGGTACGAGTTTTTTAATTCAGTCTATCGTCTGCCACTGAACGAGCTGTCCATTGACCCCCCTCTAATCAATGCCCTCCACGGCTTCATGGACGGAAAGAAGATGACAATCACGGACACACAGGCTACAGCCCATTACGGCCTCCTGCAGCTCTCCTACACTTTCAACCACCCTCTCCCCGGCTACCCCTTTCATTTCGAGTTGTCGATTGACTACATACTGTCAGAGTCAGGATTCGCCATGGATTTCCACGTCACTAATAACATGGAGTCCACCCCAATGCCGTTCTACATGGGCTGGCACCCGTACTTTTGCTGCGTGCCAAATGAAGCCTACGTGGTATTGGATCCCTGCACGTCATGGAACCACGTGGAACTCGATGCTAACATGGACCCCACTGGTGAGACTACGAGGTATTATGGCCTCAACGGATCAGACCCAATCGGTGGTACACTCTTAAACCCAACATTCTACGACGACGAATTCAAGCCGATAACCCCCAGGAAACCAAGATGCGACTTTATACTGACAGGGCTCTATGATGAACCCACGAACCAGAGTGTTGTTTTGTGGCAAGACAGCAGTTTCCGCTTTGTTCACGTGTTCACCGGGCGCCAGGGAGCCATTGCCATGGAGCCAATGTCGGGGATGGCAGATGCCTACAACAACCACGACCATCTCTCTGTACTGAGTGGAGGAGAGACATGGAGTGGCAGTGTCGGTGTCTACGTGGAGTGACCACAAAAGATTGAACCCACAGCCAGTAAATGTCAATATAACAACCGCCATTAGAGGCATAATTTTACTGCAGAGTAGAGACTCTTTGGTTAGTGCATTAGCTAAACCTCTTGATAGTGTGAGTAAATGAGGAGTAATTAAGTATCATTACCACAAAATCATGTGATAATACCTACAAAGCCCTGCTCAGACCTATTTACATCCAAGTATGTATGGCTGTGCTATATAAGGAAGGACCTCATTTGGCAAGCTCACCAGGCTGTGTATATAACATTTTTACAGCTTTTAGCCATCCATACAACAACGCTGTTCACTTTGCTAACAGAAAAAGGTACTCAGTGTGTCTGTCCATTCCTGTCCTGCACAAGGATAAAAGAAGGCAAGTAGCACAGATGGCAATGTGGGCCTTGTCAGGGTCGTGGTCAGTGCACCTCACGGCGATGCTGTGGAGAGGACGAGATAGTCTCCCTACCTGCCCCAGCCTCTCCTGGTATAGCTCTAGTCCGGCTCTGCTCTCCGGACACCACCTCGCACACGAAGCTACGCGCGAGGCTACGTCCAGGAAGACAGGGACCCTGCTGTGTGGCTGAAAATGATAATATTATATAGAGGTTTAGGTCCAGGAGCTCGTTTATATCTTTTGTTCAGAGGCTCGAACTGGGGACATTTGTTTCATCTCCATGCTAATACTTTAGCATATTTGACCTCTGAGATAGGGACGACCTCTCTACAAGGGACAAAATCGTTGGTCCCATGGTGTCCCTTGTTTGGAGGTTCCACTGTACTTGATGTTACTCATAGAAAGCCATTAAAGAGTTCCATTACTGGCATTACATGTTTCAAAAGAAAGCAAATTCTACAAAACAAGCTAATTTTGTTCAGTTACAGTCATGCTCCTGCTCTATTCTATATGTTATGTCAAACTCATGCTCCTGCATTAGGGTAAGGAGATATTACCCAATTCGTGGATGGCATTGGCCATTGTGGGCCTCTTGTCTGGGTCGTGGTCGGTACACCTGACGACGAGGCTGTGCAAAGGACGAGACAGTCTCTCTACCTGCCCCAGTCTCACTTGGTACAGCTCTGGGTCCGGCTGCTCTGCTGTCACCACCTCGCACATGAGGATCCCAAAACTGTACACGTCGATCTTTGTTGTGTGTCGCGGTCTCGGTGAGTCGGGGGATCGCAGAGGGAAGGCCTCGGGGGCCGTGTAGATGATGGCTCCTTCCCCGGCCGTCACGGAGAGACGGGCCAGGTTTGCAGATCCGAAATCCGACACCTTTGCCCTCCACCTACCGTTGGGGAGTGCCTTCAGGAGGACGTTAGGGGCACTCACGTCTCTGTGGATGATGGGCTCTGTGCGGTCGTGCATGTAGTGAAGTCCTCTGGCTACGTCGAGGAACACGGGGACTCTGTTGCGCGGCTGTAGTCTCCTCTCCTGGTAGCACTGGCGGAGGTTCATGTCCAGGAGCTCCGTCACAATCAGTGGCGGGCGTCTCAGACGCTCGGCCGCCTCGTCAAACACCACGGCGATGATCCTGACGAGGTTGGGGTGAGAGATCTGGATCATGAGTCGAGTCTCTCTCTTGAGTCGCTCCAGGAGCCGCTGGTTGAGGAGGTCTCGGTGAGGCTGCTTGACGGCCACCGTCTCTCCCTCGTATGTCCCCCGCAACACCACCCCCCACCCTCCCCTCCCTATCTCCTCTGGCGACGTGTGTACGTCACTGCGTGGGACATTCCAAGGAGTGATGTCTACTGCTTCAGGGTCCCTCTGCGAATGCCTCTGTAACTCACCTAAAGCAGCAACCAGTCTTTCCTGTAGTTCGGCTGATTCAGATCGAGAGGCAGCAAGTCTTTCCGAAAGTGCAGTGATCTGTCGCTGTAGTGTTCCTGACTCAACCCGAGAGGCTGCCAGTCGCTCGTGGAGGTTTTGATTAGCACTCTCGAGTTGCTGCTTCTGCCGTTCTTGTTCAGTTGAGTGCACTCTTAAACCCTCAATCTCATTCTCGAGATGTTGTTTTTCCTTCAGACTATTATCCTTTTCAGCATCAAATTCTCTCTTTAATTTCTCATTTTCCCTTCTCATTAAGTCAGTTTCACGCTGCAAAGTTGAAATTTTAACGAGACTAGATTCAATTTCTGCCACCGTTTCTCTTTTGCGTATGTGACATTCTTGCAGTGTTACTTTCCTGTCACTTTGTGTCTGTTCTATTTCCTGTTTAGCATCTAAAAGTGCCTGAGTATCCAAAAGATGCCTTTGTGATTGAACAATCTTGCGACATTCTTGCTGTAGGTGCAAGTCCATGGTTCTGATATGATCAACTTGAGCATATGAAGAAAAATCTGCAGAAAAGAGTGCATGTTTCAAAATATGCGTGGTTATAATTATAGCTATGCATGCTTACCATAGAAGACTTGAAAGTGTAGTCCAGGTGTGATGTTGGCCTCTCTGAGAGTCATCTTGTCGTCCTCAAAGAGCAGAGCTTGATGCTCCACAGGTATGCCCTCCTTTTGCTCAACCTTCAACTTGATATCTTCAATTTTGTCGTCTTGTGAGCAAATGAGAGTCGTTACCTTCTTTGATGGCAGGGTGACGTGAACATCCATTTCATTAGGGGTGATTACAAGAAGAACAGTGGAACCGGGATGAATACCGTAGTAACTTAGCTTTTTCGTTTCATTGAACATCACATTTTGGTTGTAGACAAGTCGCTGGCATGCAACAGGTACACCTAAGACCTTTGAAATGGTCAGTTTCAAATCCCGAGTAGTGCAGGTTGGCCTACAGCAGATATATTCTTCTCTAAACCTTGTTCTGATGAAGAGTGGCACTGTTCCAGGGTCAGTCAGAAGAACCTCGCTGGCTGCTGCTATTCCATAATGATCCAGTGTCTGGCTCTCCGATAGTTGGACACCTCCCAAAAATAGTTGGTTACCAGGGGTCACTCCAGCTAGCTTTGACTTTATGCTCCCAACCTTGCTCTCTGGGCAAACACCAATAAACTCTGTTTCGTGACTTTGGGGCCTTCTGACTAGAACTGGGATTTCTTCAGGTGATGCGACAAACAGAGTGCTCTTGTGTGTGAAAAGGCACGCACTGCCTTCCTCTAACTGTACTGAACCATAGTAGAGCTTAAATGATGCACTGCTCTTCAATTGTTTTATAAGTGAAGGTTCTACTATCTCACATGTACCCAAAGTACTTTTCAGTGTAATAGTAAAATTTCTGACTTCACTTGGAGGCTCAATAATCAGTGTAAGCGTACTTTGTTCCTTGATGTTACAGTCATTCAAAGTCTTTGAATTCTCCAGTTTCACTTCTCCACTTAACAACGACTGCATGTGGGTTGGGATGTGTTTCTGCTGCTCGATCATTCTTTTTACGTGGAACACCTGCATTTCGGGGATTACTTCCAAGCACATTCTGGAATGATGGGCAGGTATGTCTACTTCCGCAAATATCTGGATGCTGCCATTAAAAATGCAGTCAATTATACACTGCTCACTTTTCACGCAGTCCATTATCACTTTATCGTCATTTAGTTTATTTCCAGCATATATGAGCTTCTGCCTATAGCTTGGAATATCCTCTAATTTTTCGATTCTCTCCTTAACTTCTCTTGCCGTTTCATTGAGTCCAACCATTATGTCGATATGTTTTCCATTGAATGTCGGAAATTTGACGATAGCATTACGTAGAGAAAGGGTCGATTCTTTATAGTCACTCAGGGCCTCTCCATTATCAAGGAGTTTTCCATCATATGTGAGTAGTTGTAGATGTGGTGGGATTCCCATTTGATTGTGAATTCTGGTCTTGATGTTATCAACAGTGCCATACACCCCAAAACTGATAGTTCTACCTGTGACAAGCTTTACATACACACACGTCAAGTAGTGCAACAGCAGAGTAGACTCCTTTTGTATATTGTAATCAATTAATGTTCTCTCGTTTTCAAGGCGTTGCATACAAAATGTGAGTTGCTGCTGATCTGGTGGTACCCCATCCTTGTCCCAGATCTTAGCTTTTACAGTCTGAATGGTATCTGAACACTCCACCTCTAGGGTGGTGATCTTGCCTTCCGGGGTCTTAGCAAATATTTGCATACCTCCCCTTAGCCTAAGAACAAGATGTAGAGTGGAGCCATTCGTAATATTGTATTCAGACAGTTTTTTCTCATCCAGCAGTTGCCTTCCAGCAAATATAAGTCGTTGCTGATCCATGGGTACTCCCTCTTTGTGCCAAATGCTTGCTTTAATGTCCTCAGTGGTACTACTTGCCTCCGTCGAAACGGAGAGGGTCTTACCCGTAAGAGTCTTAACATTAATACTTGAATGAAGTAAAATATGAAGAGTTGCATCGTTGTGAATGTTGTAGTCACTCAGGGTCTTCGTATCATCCAACCTTTCTCCATAGAAAAGATGCTGCTCCTCTGGTGCTACTCCTTCCTTTTCTTGATATTTGGCCTTTACATTCTCAATGGTATCACTGGGGTCCACAATGAGAGTGGTTGTCTTACCTGTTGGAGTCTTCACAAAGATCTGCATACCTCCTCTGGGCCGAAGAACCATATGAAGAGTGGATCCCTGTTTAACGCCATATTCACCCACAATGTGCCCATCTTCCAGTTCCTTCCCAGCAAAAATGATTCGTTGTCGGTCTGGTGGAATTCCTGTCTCTGTTCGTAATTTAGCTCGGACCATTTCAATGGAATCATTCACGTTCAATCCCACGTGCAGGGATCTTCCTGTTAGAGTCTTAACCCACACCATCATACTCCCAGGCTGTAGCGCCGAAAGATATAAGTGTAGAGTCGTTTCCTTTTGAATATTGTAGTCTCCCAACGTTTTCAAATCTTCAAGTCGCTTACCAGCCAATATAAGTTGCTGCTGGTCTGGAGGTATACCCTCCTTATCGTGAAGTTTATTCTTAACATTGGCAATAGTGTCATTAACACATACTTCAAGAGTGACAGTTTTCCCAGTCAAAGTCTTCACAAATATCTGGAAACCACCCAAGAGTCCAAGACACAGATCAAGAGTACTCCCACTATGAATACCATAGTCCCTCAACTTCTTCCCGTCACTCAGCAGTCTCCCCCTGCACAAGAGCCTCTGCTGGTCCGGAGGAATCCCCTCCCTCTCATAGACCAGAGACTTTAGCTCCTCCACCGAGTCCTCCCCTCTCACCCACACAGAGAGCGTCTTCCCCGATAGACCCCTCACAAACACCTGGTAGCTCGGCCCACTCTTCACAACTAGCCTGCACTTCCTGGACATGAGTGAGTTGTAGTACCCCATTCTCCTCCTGTCCTCAAGACACACTCCCGATAGAGTAAGTTGTTGCAAGCGACGTGGGGCACCACCCGCTCCCTCTATCATTTTCTTTACTCTTTTGACACTACAAGAGGCGTCTACTTTCAATTTGATCGCACGCTTATCGCTCTTGTAAGCTTTAACTTTTATGTCGTAAACCTTGAGTCGCCGTACGACATAAATTTCAGCGCCACTACAGATTCCGTAGTCGTCCAAGGAGCAGCTATCGCTTACAAGCTTCCCATTGTACAGCAGTCGTTGCTGCTCAGGTGAAATCTTTGCTACCCTAGCAATCTTCCCTTTTACCTCATCGACAGATTCATGGGTGGCTACCTCAAGAGAGAAGGCCTGGCCTGTCAGTGTCTTGACAGTGATAGGGACCATAACCATTAGCCCCACCTCTGACCTGTCCTGGATACCATACTGCATCAAGGACACCTGGTTCTCCAGTGGATTGCCTCGAAAAAAGACTTTTTGCTGTTCTACTGAAACCCCTAGTTTACCCTCTAACACTGACTTGAGAATCTGGACTGTGCCGTGTCTCTCTACCACAACAGGGACCACTTCACCTGAAGGTGTCCTCACGCGTACCCTAATATCTTCCTCTGTGCAAAGACGGAGGTGGAGTGTGCTGCCCTGGACTATGCCGTAGTCTTGAAGCATTCTACCATCTTCCAGTTCTCTCTCTTCGTGCAATAGGGTCTGGTGGTACACTGGGAGACCATCTTTCCTTTCGATCTTGTATTTTATACTTTTTATCGTGTCATTACTATCTACACCAATATTCATTGCTTTACCTGCCGGTGTCTGGACAAAGATCTGCATCCTAACCGGATTGCCGTAGTTCATAACTGAGTGCATGGATACATACTGTTACTAAAGTGCAGAGCGGTGTTGAATTCTCCTTACCTTCCTGACTTTTGAGCGCACTAACAAAAGAGCCACGACAGCAAGAAGGGGGCGCGGCGGTGGCTGAAGAACTTACACGCATGCGCATACACAAGTAGAGGATCCAAAACTGACACTGACTTAGCGAGATGGCCGCCGAAGGCCTCCTCGGTGATTATCCTGAACTGAGGCCATTCGTGCTCTCCAACGTTAGAGAGACCGGAATCAAAAATCGGGGCCGGAGCCTACGGCAGCGTTGGCGTTCTGCAAAAAAGATCCACGACATCTTCCAAGACCCGCGCCAAGTGCCGTCCGCTGCTATCCGTCAAGCCACCGCTCAGTTCGTGAGGGAATGTCAGCTAATGAGCACCCTCCGCCACCCGAACATCGTTCAGTTTCTGGGATTGTGTTTTCTGCCCGGCTCGCAGTTGCCAGCGCTCGTTATGGAACGACTGCTGACGAGCCTTCATGATTTGCTGGATCCCGAAACGGCGGACCGCCGCCCCAAGCCAACGCGCCCAAACCCTTCTTCCCGCTGGGCCTCAAGTGCTCGATTGTGCACAACGTTGCGTGCGGCCTAGCCTACCTCCACGAGCGATCGCCGCCCGTCATCCACCGCGACCTGTCGGCACGAAACGTTCTCCTTACCTCGGGGATGGTAGCCAAGATAGCGGACCTGGGCGTGGCTCGTATCATACCTCGTATGAGGGCTGCAGCCACCATGACAAAGGGACCTGGGGCCATAATTTACATGCCTCCAGAGGCCATGGAAGAAAAGCCCGATGATGAAGATGTATCGAAAGCAAAGTACGATGCGAGCATTGACATGTTCTATTTTGGCGTTGTTTCAATTTTTACGCTCTGCCAAATCTTCCCCGACAAATTCTTTCATTACCCCAGAACGACTAGGTGGGATTCAAACTCACGGCACTCTGCAGCCTAGGCAAGCGCTCTACCAACTGAGCTACCAGCTGAGTCAGAGGGGGGTTCGAATCTACAACAAAATGCAAAGGCAGCAAACCTCGTTTATGTGTGGCACAATACAATGTCTTATGATTACAGTACTGATTACCTAAACTAACAGAGTAACCATAGGAAAGCTAATGTTAGCTTCTCATGTGCATGCGTGAGAGTATACAGTGCCATAGTGCAGTGGTTTGAGGTTTGCCTTTTGTTGTATGATTTTAACCCTTTATCAGCTGAGTTGTCCTGGTAGTTCAATTTGTAGTGGGTTCAGCGAGTATCGTGGGTTCAAAGCCTATCTAGGGCAGCTCTTCTTTTTTGTCCGAGGTGGAAGGGGGGGTTGTGTTGTAATTGACGTGTTTGCTTTGTCTATCTTCTAGTTAATGCATGCACATGAGAAGCTAACATTAGCTTTCCTATGGTTACTCTGTTAGTTTAGGTAATCAGTACCGTAATCATAAGACATGCCACACATAAACAAGGTTTGCTGCCTTTAGCATTGTGCTGTAGATTCGAACCCCCCTCTGAGCTACCTGGGCAACTCAGCTGGTAGCTCAGTTGGTAGAGCGCTTGCCTAGGCTGCAGAGTGTCCTGAAGTTGAATCCCACGTATAGTCGTCCTGGGTGTAGTTGACTTGTTTGCTTTGCCTTTGCCTCTCTACCTCGTGGTTGACACATGCATTATACTCAGTATAGAGTTGGGCGTCTTTCATTACCCCTGTGTGTTCCTACATACTGAGTGAGAGTATACAGTGCCATAGTGCAGTGGTTCAAGGTTTGCCTTGTGTTGTATGATTACCAGCTCAGTTGTCTTGGTAGTTCAGTTCGTAGAGTGTTCGGCGCGTATCGTGGGTTCGAATCCCATCTAGGACAGCTCTTCTTTTTTTTGTCTGAGGAGGAAGGGGGGCATAGCCTCCAAGCAGTGTTCTCAGGCTTCAGTAGAAAGAAGCCTGATTTTCAGTATTTTAGTTAATTTGTCAGTATTGCACGCACTGATATACGGTATTTTGTTTATGTTTATGGCATGAGGTCTTTTTGATAATGGGGCGGCCAAACTACTCTCAAATTCAGATTCCTCCGCTTCATATCCGACCGAGGGAGTGTCCGTGAAGGTTGAACTGCTAGCATAACTAGCTGCAGTGCTAGAACTAGAACCCGAGGCAGCCTCCATCGCGTCGTGCAAATTTCGTCCACGCTTATCGTTAGTTATTAGGTAAACTGACACTAACTTTTATCATGGTCACCCCTCAGCTCACTGTGCAGTGCTATTTAAAGAACACGGAACCACCACGTGGAATGGCCAGAGGATCTGCAACAACCGATGGTCAATTTGCATACTTCACCCCGTGGGACTCCACCTCGGTCTACCGGTACGAATTGAGTACAGAGAAATGGGAGGAACTTCCTTCATGTCCATACTACGACTCTGGATTAGTCATTATTGAAGGGGAGCTGAATGCTGTGGGGGGGATGGAGATTTCCTCGCTTTTCCAACAAGCTATTAACGCTGCAGTGGGGGAAGTGGGACAGAGAGTACCCTCCAATGAGCACTTCGCGCTCGTTTCCTGCCGTAGCCACCACAGCTGACGGTGAATTCCTCGTTGTGATTGGGGGCAGTCTTGGCATTAACTGGAGTCTGGCAGTCGAGCTGTTTCAAATGAAGAGCAGACTGTGGTTCAAACTAACAGACTTACCGCAATCCCTCCCCCGCCCTTCAGCCACAATATATGGCAATGTAGTTCATGTCATAGGAATTGGCGACAAAGGCTACTCGTGCCCTCTTCGGCTACCGTCCAGTGATCAACAAATTGTGTCACTTACCCCTCTATCTTGGAAACGCCTACCACCCCTTCCATTAACACAGTCAACAGCTGCCACTCTCTGCGGACAGCTGGTCATCGTTGGTGGTGTCGAAAACAGGCCGCTACGCAACTCAATTCACATGCTGGTGGATAGGGAGTGGCTGGAGATTGGGCACATGGCCAGCGATCGGAAGTGGTGTCTATTAGTCAGTACATCGCCAGACAAAATGATTATTCTAGGTGGGTGGGGAGCACTGCAGAGTATCGAAGAATGTATTTTTGTGTAGAATGTATATAATATAATTATTTGCACCAAATAAAAATGGGTCTGCATGCGCATTATATATCAGTACAACGTGACCGGTATCGTCATTGAAACCAACGGATGCACGATTGGTGAAGAGAAGACTGCAGGCGTAGCTGACAGTGTGCATAGTGCGGTGTGCATATCAAGTTAGTAACATCAATGATGGACTGGTGTGCTAAAGCTCCTCATCTCGCCTTTATTCTTCTCATTCTTGCCTGTGTATCAGATTCTGCCCATTACTCTACATGGACACCACAGTAGGAGGTGTACTGGCAGCTAAACACATAAGGCTCTGGAGTCATGCATTCTCTGCAACATGAGTAATCCAGCTCGTGGGTGTCAACTAACAGTCCCTGGCAAGACGTGGCCCCTCAGCTGTCTCTTCAGCCAACTTCCTCCAGAACAGTGCTGGATCAAGTGGCAGAGTTGTCCTACCGAGGCCTGCTCCACCACATGGCCAATATGTCCTCCATTTCCACAGAGTGTTTCCCCCCCGGCAGCCAGCTCCTGGCCTGTCTCTTCCAGCTACTGCCACGCAGTGAAGGGCCTTCTGCTTAATCACCAAACCCTCATCAGCCTCAGCCTCTCCTTCGCTTTCCACTATATACTTCTCCAAGTTATTCTTGTCAGGGCTCAAAAGTTGCTTCACCAAACACTCTCCCGGAGTGATCTCCAGTACCAAAGAGCTCCACGATGAAGTCAGTGGTGAGGCTGGTCAAGTCTTCAAAGAGCTGAAATGCTAATGGTACCAAAACGACTTTTTCCCAGGATGTCCCATTATCTCATAGCCGGTCACATTATTATCGTCTGTTTAGCGAGCTCATACATGGATGAGAGACTAAGAATGACTAGTGTGCACACACTTTATAGTGACCACAATGATGACACAAGATTACATCATGCAAATACATATATACCCATGATGAATTGTTGGCGAGCGAGTGTGAGCAGTTGGTGCGTGTTTTTAGAACATTACGGTATGTGGAGTGCCCGAAAGCCGTCACACATAAAATATCTTGCGAATTTAAAAAGAAGAATAGGGACGGTAGAAACAGACAAGAAAAGGATGGGATATATGAAGCATGGTTATAGAACAGATTTGACCACACGACCCCATACACATCCCAATATTGTTGCCGTTGGTGTGACACTCTTAACCATCCTTATTATACCACTTTTACTCGCAGGATATTTTTTTACTGTCTCCACTCATTCTATACACGACTACGTATATAGAGGCATATAGGGATAGTATAAAAAGAAGGGAGACAATATAGGGATGGGATACATGAAGCATGGTTATGAAACATTTGAGCCCGCTGACACCCCCGACCCCCATCACACAATCCCTATATTGTTGCCTGGTGTGGCACTGTTAAAGGTATTGTGGCAGTAGTATAGGCTAAAATTAGGAATGTTACTCTCAGTTACTTTCTTTTACTGTACTTTGTTCTTATCTTTAGTAACATTTCCATTAGCCCTTTTAGACTGCCTTATTTCCTTTAATTAACCCTCGCTGCGCGCATGCGCAGCGGAGGGTTATTGCAGTCGCGTCGGTCTGTGTGTGTGTGTGTGTGTGTGTGTGTCCGTGTGTCCGTCCGTCCGTCCGTCTGTCCACCGTTTTTTCTCGGTAACCCGCGGCAACTCTGGGCGTGAAACGTGGACATCTTATCAAGTAGGAGAATGCACGGTAAATAAGATTATGGAGCGGAGAAGGCCCGGGGAGCGGGCGAAACGGAAGACTGCCGAGGTGAGGTGGCGTCAGTCAAATAGAGATAAAGACAGTTGAGTAGGAGCGAAATTGCCAGTGAGTGAGAGCCAGGAACGAATCTGTTCAGTGAAGGAGTCACTGAGATAGTGTAGCCAGTAGCTAGTAGCCATTGGCTGCTGAAATAAAGAATAAAGTGGTGACTGAGGGTTATGTATAATATACTGTCAAGTGCTTTTCACTTTGCTGTAGTAGTAACTAGTATTGAAAACGCATGTGCAAAGACTGAAGTAGTGTAGCTAGTACCATTGGCTGCTGAAATAAAGAATAAAGTGGCGAGGTTATGCCTTTCAAGTGCTTTTTCATTATTCTAGTGTTGGCTACTCAGTATTAAGCTATAGTCATGATTATTGTAATGTTGAATATTAATATACTTTCACCTAGCAACAATGCCTATTTTTCTTTAAATGCGCAGGATTTTTTAATTTACTTTGTCTGCACTCATTTTTATATACTACTCTATGCTTCTGTACAGGAGGCAGGCCTGATAAAAAATATCGAAAGATGGTCTGTTGTTGTTGTGTCGTCATGGAAATGATGTAATATGCAATGCGCACCAAGTCTCATCTCCATGTGTGTTTACAGTTAGCAAGTTTGAGGAGTGAAGAAGAAATTTAAAGAGAGTGCGTTAGGCTCTTCATATTTGGCTGTCCATAGAAATGATGTAATACTTATGCTACGAAGTTTAATCTTGATGTGTGCTACCGTCAGCGGGTTTGAGGAGTGAGAAGTAATTCAAGACTATTGCCTGAGGCTATTTGTTGTTGTTTTACAAACATGTAGTACAATGTAGTTGTCATGGAAATGATTTACATGCATGTGTACCAATTTTTATGTCAATGCGTGGTAACCATTGCTAAGTTAGAGGAATGAGAAGTAACTTTACATAATTGCCTGAGGTGATTTTGTTGTTGTTTACAAACATGTATTGTTGTGTTTCGACACTGAATATATTGTGTATACAAACTTTCATTCACAAGAATTATTGTTGACGATAAAACTTCATGTTTCTGTGAAAGTTACATGAAAAACAAGTGTACTACGAGCGTCCCAGGTATACTACAGGAGATCAATACCTCGTGTGGACCAATCAGAATGCTCGATTCAAATCACTATGCACTATGTACTACCGTACATGTGGTCGTCATGGAAATGATTTAATTGCATGCGTACCATGTTTCATCTCCATGGTGCTATATACCGTTGCCAGTTTTGAGGAGTGAAGAAGTATTTTAAAGAGAAGTGCTAGGCATTGTTGCTGTTCAAACTATGTGGTTGTCGTGTAAACAATGTAATATGCATCGTACCAGTGTTTCTGACTACTTGTAGTGGCGAACACACAGAGTCTTTGTGCCACAACGTGAGTATATAGCCAGGACTTTCACCAGGCGGCCCTCAGAGCACTTTGCGCCACATCCTTACCAACCTTGTCTTCACGAGGCTCCAGCGCTTGACTGTATCAAGGCCGTGGTGATGCTATAGGCTCTAGGGAACCAAAGGGCATGTATAGCAGAAAATATGGTGTTGTCTCTGAAAGATGGCATCGTCACAGTGTAAATCCTCAGCCACAAGGAGCTCACCCAATGCTTATCCCAAGCTTGTACGAGGCACGTCATGCAACTCTCATACTTAACCTAACCTAGTCGTGAGGTTCAGTTGAAGGCACAACCCCAGTCATGATCCAGCACAAGTCACAACCTCCCTCCATCAAGAGAGAGTAAAGAGTGATGATTAGTCTACAATCAGCGCATTACCCAACATAACCCACAGCTTCTCCCCCCACCCTCTCAGATAGCTCGATTGGTGATCCAGTTAACCCACAAACTGTTCCCCTCAGCTGCTCATGACCATGTATGACTGGAATGAGTCAGAGCAGATGATCGAATCTCCACATTGCCTAGCGCTCATGTCTCTCTATATATACAAGCTGCACACACACTGCACAGATGCAGTTTACAAAAACACAACGGCCACAGCTTTCGACGTTCCGTCCACCATCCGCGTCAAGGCCTAGACACCAAAACGATATCTCACTCAACAATCTTCATCTGCCATCAAACACACCATCTGATCTCACGATCTCACCGGTGTCGGTAACTCCTGCCTTCTTCCTGTCCTTGTGAGAGAAGCCTCTGGTCACCCATCAGCCCTCTCTTCCTCGTGACCGAAAGTGCTCTCAGTTTCTCCGTTCTCCCTCACCCATAGAGTGTTGGACAGGCCAGTGACCATCACACCTACTGTGGCTCTGCTGTCGATGTGCACATCCACGGAGGACTGATAACCCTTTTCTCTCGCAAAGCTACTACTTGAACTCATGTTGTGGAGTTGTTGGTACACGAACGAGTTATCACTAGCTGATCATCTTACTCATGACGAAGACTGGCTGTCGGTGCTATGGAACAGCGACTGCTATGGACAACTCACTCAACCGTATCTCTCGAGAGATTCAGTAGATAATCATATGGTGGTTGGCAGGGGAAGTGGCGCCACGCACCTGCAATGCTCGCCCAACATCTTCGTGATATGAAATTAAACTGCTTGGCCACAGGTAGAGCAACATACCATCGTAGTACGTCATAAAACTCTGCACCCTTTCACCTTTCTAGTATAGCTTTAAGGTATATTCACTGTTTTGTACATGATGCGTATCAATGATTTTAGCTTTAATCAGAAGGTGCATTCATCCAAGAACGCATAGAGAAAGAAAGATACACTTTGTCATTTTTTGGTGTGTGGAGGAGCATTAAAAACTTCATCCGTGCATTAGAATGAACTCGGTGCAAAGAAACGATTTTAGTTGGCCAACTCCACTCGCCAAAATAGTTCAATACTGGCGTCAATAGAAAAATACGCGACTTAGAGACTGCCCGAGGGCCCTGACTGTATATACTGTCTGCGCGCAATCGAAAGCTATTTAGACGTGGGACTGCTGGCCGTCAAATCGTCCGAGTCCTCCGTCTTCGTGAGGCTCGCTCCTCGCCTTGGGAAGCTAAAAGGTCTTCTTTTAGTTTCTTTATGCATCGTAGACCCCCTTTCATTCGACTACAGCGAGCTTGGAAGTTGTTGCGGCGAGCTCTCAGACAGAGGCGAGTGGGGCTGCCCGGAAGCCTTGCCACACCCCCATCGAGAGACGCATTTTTGGCGAGCTTCTCCGTGGAAACACGCACTTTGGAAACATGTTTTTTTACGCACTCTGATTGTTCAATTGATCTCAAACCCGACGTTGATGGCTTATCGTAGTCGGTTTTCAGTATCTGAGAATGAGACACAAAATGTAATGCATGGCAACAAGTTTGCCATTATTACGTCTTGATATAATTATGTAGGTGGCATGCTAATACCGTCAACCGCTTTATAGCCCGCCAAGGATTCGCATCCCATTATCCCCTCAACCACTCTGCCTTGTGAAGACCTATTAGTAAATGAAATGTCAAACGGATTGCAGACAGAGTGGCGGCACTACACCTGCAACATACGAATGTAGTACCCGAGCACTTTTCATTTCAATAGGCTCAATGCTACAACATATTTACAGTATAACAATTTATTATCATCAAACTACAGACTTCAATGGCGACTTCACTGGCCACCAGCATTGTAGACCTATATAGACAAACAAGCAAGGATATAAAAGAATACTACAACTATCGCACTCGTATAAATTACCTGGAGATTGAGAGGAAGATAGTTCTCTTTCAGTTTTGATCATAACATCTTCCCTTTACACTATCGAGGGCATTTATCACTTTCTCCCATGACCATTGGGATCTTTTTCCAGCCAATGTTCAATGCTCGTGCATCGTCAGTGGCCTGGTTAGTCTGCTACTCTATCCTTCAATATTTCTTGTATTCAATCTCCAGTTGTTACTGCAGAGATGATTTCACATCCCCGTCAGATCCCCCCCCCCACTCATTATACACAGTCAGCCAGAAACTGTGGCTTGACATTAAAAGGTACTCTGTGATCGCACAATGTGGTCCCTTGTAAAAGAGCTAGAATAGTGGTGAACATACTGTAATCACAAAACATCACGTGTTGCGAATCTTACTATAGGAGTACTTGAAGGCAGAACAGGCTCTAACGATAAGGTAATATCATTTGACAATCACTAGGGGAAAACTGCCACTCACGTAGTTAGACATGTTTGTTGGGGAGGTCACCGTTAAGAAATTGCAACTGCTTTTTTATCTCCCTTGATTATACCTCTGAGCCAGCTGCTTTGGGAGCTTCTCCCATTCCGCCAGACTTTCACTTACATTACACAGCTCCGTGCGAGCACTAACCTATCAACCCCAACTCCGCTTGAAAACCTGTAGTCATCTGCAAAATAATGTCGTTCTAAGGCAATAATACAATGCACCTCAGTGGGGTTATTCCCCATCTATTCCACCCATTTCCGCAGCTTTCTTGAATTTCAAGGCTACTTCATCTTCTTAGGTAACTTGAAATTTAGAAATAGGCCCTCGCTCATAATTTCCCTTTACTCTCTTTGAAAGCTGATCTTCAACCCTCTTATAGAGAAAAGGGCAGTAAAAATCATATTCAATTAAACTACCGTGCCAGTGCACTGAATTTTGAATAATGAAGAACTCAAAATTAAAAATGGCAATAGAGCATCTTTGTGATAGTAATGTCGAGGCAGAATATTCAATTTCATTAGAGGAATGGTGGGGGAGCAAGGATCGCAAATGCTTCTTCATAAAAGTAGTAAAACGGGAGAAGATGCAACTTTATCCGCATACCTTTCCCTGAGCTGAAATCAACACCCCTGGACCAATTGAAACTGGTTGGAGTTCGTATTTGCTCGAACAACGCTCAAGTTACTAAGAGCAGCTTGTGCAGGGGCCAGTGGCTCCATTTCAGAGTGACCGGCTGAAGAGATCCTCTTCTTGGGGTCGTGGCTGAAGGAATAGACCTGCCTAACAAGGCCACCTTCTCGGTAACTGGAACCTCCTTATATGCAAACATTTACAACACTCAGCTTGAAGTAACTAAAACCTTCTGTAGTGAGTCGTGGTATGTACAATCTCAGACCATATCCCTCCCAGATAACATGCTGCTCCCACTTGTACTATCCTGGTCTTTCTCTCTGATATCACATCAAGGCTGTTGAACATTATTAACGACAATCACGGCACACGAGCACTTACATGGCGTGAATATCTTCCACCACCCTCTTCCTCGTCATTTGTCACCTCCACTTCCTACTCCCACTGTCTCCCTAGACACATAGGCAATATTGCAAGCATAGTCTGCTACATGTTACATCGCACTAACGTGAGTTGGCTTTCTGTCGTAGAGGTGACATGGGTGGAAGAGTCGTCCTATAATAAAGTGGTGAGAGATGAGAGAAGGTAGATGCAATGGTTAGAGAGAGGAAGAGATAAGTGTAACTACTAGACCTCATCATTGAACAAACTCGTGTCTGGCAGAGCATACTCAGACATAGTGCGTGAAATAGCTAACACCACGCATGACTGTGTATGTAGTGAGGGAAGACGCTGATGTAGTGGATGCATGCTGAGTGATCGTCAGTTATTTAGCCTACTGGATAGCTCACTTTCCAAATATATATAAGTCGTGTGAACGAAGGCAGACAGACACATTAGAAATTAGATTTACTGCGATTTGAAACATACCATCTGAAATGTAATAGTTGGTGACACATTAAAAGGCAGTATGGGTAGTAAGGAAGACAACAAGTTA
>CASHTH010002572.1:0-10678 GCA_030341885.1 Geodia barretti | reverse complement strand
AAACCACAAGAGCCTCTGAAACAATTCAGCAGACGTTGCACAGGCATGAACGTGACAGACTGCATAAAGAAACCACAAGAGCCTTTGAAATGAAAAGCACTAAAGTGCAAACCCTCGGCGAACTGCGCATGCGCGATACTGCTAATTGATGGGCTGGGCCGGCTATTTGCGTTTACTCGTAGTCTTCCGCTAGTAGCCCGCGGAGAGTCGAGACACGGGCTACCTACAGTAGTAGATAGCATGACATGCCATTGGTTGTGACTTCCTGAGCCCCCAAGGTACACAGAGCGAGCGGATCAGGTCGCGGTAAGCCCAGTGCGATTATGCATATTGGCTTTTTCGCTTGTTTTCACGGCATATCTCTCGAACGAAGTCGTTTCAGGAAAATCGCCTAATTATTTTCAGGCTCCCGTAGTTCTGAATCCGCTGGTATCGCTAACGGGCCGCCTCGTAGCCTGTAGTGCCAGAATAAGCGTCGACACACACAACACACACACACACAGACAGAACGACTACCGTCACCCTCGCTGCGCATGCGCGCCGAGGGTTAACAATTGAGCAGACGTTGCACAGGCATGAACGTGACCGACTGCATAAAGCTATACTGGATACTTCCGATACTTGAGCTATTCCACGCCGCCGAGGGTTTTGCACTTTAGTGCTTTTCATTACAAATGTACACACTCCAATAAAGCTATCTTCATTTCGTGAGTTTTATGACAATTGTTAAGGTGGGGTTATTGACCAGCAGAACCATGCATTTGCTAAAGGAGTGCTACATATTTTCAGCCCATGGTAATGTGGCAAGAGAGATATAAACATGGTGGGCAAAAATTAATGATAATGATCAGCTTACACCATCAGGGCTCATGTTTTCTTTAAGGCACATACTAGATGCAGATAATGATCATTACTGTAGCTCATTACTCGTCTCCAATGCATAATCAATGTCCAACAAACAATGAGGACCTGTCAAGCTATGTAATTAATAGTGAGCTCACTTTACATGGCATCTGTTCACATTATTTTGTAGCTGAAATTGTGCCACCCTCAGTTCCTGGAGACAGAGAGAATGACTGTACATGCAGTGAGGAGTCCTGTGGCTCAGCTGTGATTGCTGTGTCAGCAGTATCTCTCCTGCTGATCCTCATTCTCACCACAGTCATCCTCACTCAATGTCTACTCATCTTCAGAATGAGGAGGTCTAGGAACAAGACTGAGACCTATTCAGAGGCCACTAACCCTACCACCAAGACAACTGATGTTCCTGTCTCTCCTAATGAGGCATATGCTCTGACCAAGATAACTAGCCCAAGGGAAGAGGTCACTTATGAGCTGGTGAAATGACGATCTTACACACAAAACTAGCCTTGTTTGTGGGTAAATTTTGAGACGATAGAAATAAATTTCTGTGTATGGGCACTGAACAGAAGTAGAGGTCTTATGATTAAAAGGGATACGCAGAGATTTTTGTGAAACGTGGGAAAGGGAGGTGTGGACAACTGGAGTAGTTGAGTCTGTACGTACATTGGGGACACTGTGCAGTACCACTTACATGTTGATGAAGGCCAACAATCCTGAAACAGCTGTCCAGAGCTCCATCTTTCTCTTGGCATCACATGGTCTAATACCTTCATGTGCAAGGAGATTCCCTCTAGCTTTTTTCGATTGACTCTGTATTGACCATATAATTATCTTAAATTGGGCTTGTCATCTCAAACCTACTTCAGCTCGATCTCCTTGTCACGCTGTGCAGAAACAGTCCTATGTGTAATGTCAACACCTGTGCTGCATACGTTTGTGTGAAGTGTGACAGCTACAGCTACAATGCAGAATTAGTAGCCTAATGCTAACGCACTCAGCACTCAGTAAGGACTGTACAGTTGAGCTCTGTATGGGATGTGGAGGTGGAATGCTTCCTCAACTATGATCTCCAAGGCATTGTGCCAGGCACTGTTTATAGTAAAATGTGGGACACACCATTATTATATTTTGCACCAAAATAAAATAATTAAGCGTGGGCATACTTGCATTGGATTCCTTAATCTTCCTATAAAAACTTTGTTTCCTCATTGACACCTAAAACTTTCAAAACTGTAGTCACAGATAGTCAAGAGTAGTTGCTGGCTAGTGTTAGGAGGTGATCTTCTACCGGCGCAGCCTTAGCGGATATATTATATATAACATATGATGAAGACGGCACTCAGTTTATTGATAGTCCGGTTTGAGTCTGAGTCTCAGCAGTAAGTTAAACCTGATAGTGTCCTATGCTTCTCTGATATCCCATATTCAGTGGGTGTGAGTCTGCCAGTTCAAGTGGTACATCAAAATTTGGAGTCAGTGCACGGATCTGCCGTTGACATGGGATGCACTGGTCCACTAACAGTTACTAATGGAGTTATATACAACATGTGGCTTTCGAGGGAATGGTGCCATCAGCTATCTGATTGATGGTATATCTCCAACTATTAATACAAGTATCTCAGACTGGGCATCTCAGCTAGTGACAGTGGGGATACCACAGAGGAGTCAGCGAATGTCATCCTGATATGTATTACCCTAATATTCTGCTGACATTTGGCTTTGACACAGCTGTGTCTCTAACTAGAATTGAGGTCGACATGTTCATCTGTGGTGACTGGAACTCCATCTATCGTAGTGCATGTTAATCAGGACTACAACTTAGTTCTTACACATTCGTGGGGAGATCACACTATTTTATCATGTGACTCTCTGTCAACTGTTCTGGAGACCCACTTACACCAGATATGAGCTACATGAAGTAATATACAACCCATAACTATACATCCACCATGCAGGGGTGTTCATAGACTACTATGGAGGAGAGGCAGAGAGCCACATAGTCCAGTACTCTGCTCGACTCTACTTTGTCTGCAAGGCAGGCACCACGCTGGAGGGCCCAACACTGGAACATGTCAAAGACTCTTACACTGCACACATTCGCTTCAACACAAAGTATGTGTGCTAGACCACACCTCTGCTGTATATAGCTGTGTAGGTTCACCGTGCTAGTGAACAATAGCTGTTTTAAACATTGCGTATGAGATTCTGAATAATATTTTTTGTGTATTAATAATGTACATGAAAAAACATGTTTATAGCATACTAGCTAAAAGAGAGGAAAAGAAAAACCTCCCCCACCCAAGAACACAAAACACAGACAATAACATACCCACAAGCATACAAAAACACAGACAATAACATATAAACATAACGAAAGAGGCAGAACCCTGGGTGCCCAGCCTTGAGAACCGGGGCGGTAGGTTAAAGAGTCTTTTATGGGCCCAACTCTCCCTACACACCCAGTGTCCCAACCTCCCTTACACGAAAATGAAATCATGTACAAAAAACGACGTAAGGTGTAGAGTTCAGGTATGTGCAAAGTAAGCACTAGTCATTGGGTCAGAAATGATTACTGCTGAGGCCATATTTCTTGTGGCTTTTCTTACAATCCGTCTTAGTTCAGAGCAGGATTGCCAGAGAGGCAAGTTCATACAGTAGCAGTGACTGGTAATGGTATAAAACCTGTGTACAGTTCTTTCAGTGATTCAAGAAACTGGTACTACAACATCTCCAGTGGCATACAATGGTATTGAGCCAGACACAACAGGCTGTGCAGTTGGTCCAACGTTTCTGGAGTGTGGAGCAGGAGAAGGAGTGTTGAGTGATGGAGACATTGGACCTACAGACTCAGTGGATGTCAGTGATCAAGACCAGGTCACCAGGTTCTTTGTCTGGCATCGAGACAATGGCTCTGTGGGACTCCTTTCTCTGCCACTGATATCTCTACTGTGTCCTACATTGAAGTCTACTTCTTGAGTCTTCCCTCTGCCAAAATAGGACCACCTGAGACTACTAGAATTGCTACTGATCTCAATCCAAGAGTTGAGGATACTTTCATCCCTCAGAACTGCTCTTTCTCCTCCTCTACCAATACACTGACCAGGAATACATTCACTCTACCACAGAATCCTGATGATAATGTTTTAGAGATCACATTCGATTTCAACCAAGACACTGACTGGCTGTTCATCAGTGAGATACAACTGTGTGCAGGAGATCCTCCATCTTCCATCTCTTGTGGCTCTCCCACCACTGACCCCACACCAACCCCCTCCCCTCCCCCCTCTCCCACCCCTCCCTCCCTCACTCTCTCCTCTCCCCCACCCACCGGAGCCACAGAGAGCCCTGACCTGGGCCAGCCTGACTCTGTCAGTCTCACTTGCTCTGTGGCCAGTCCTCCTACTGGTGACTACCAATACCAGTGGCAGTGGTGGAGGAATGGGACACCACTGAGCAACACTGACACTCGATTCTCTATCACACACTCCACCAACACTCAGTCCAGTAGTCTAGTCATATCTGGTCTCAGATATTCTGATGCAGGAGACTACATGTGTACAGTGGAGTATGGAGCATGTCCTGATGGAGTGGATTGCAGTGGAACCACACCAGTCACTGGAAACATACATCTCGACCTTCCATGTAATGAATTGGTAGTGGCTTTAGCATTGGTGGTAGGTAATTAAGTCGTGGTGCTTTTGTTGTTTGATGTTGCATGCCACATGTGTACGGCAGCTATGTACAAAGGAGGCTAGAACCAGTGTAAACGTCAGTGAGTGTGCTTCTTTTGGTTAAACACACAATCATGCAGAGCTTTCAGTGTCTATTCCTCTTTACAGTGATAGTGGAGGTAGAGTCCTCAGGACTGGTGGTGAGAGAAGGAAGTGAGGTGATTGTTCTGACATGTGAGGTGTATGGCTATCCTCGAGACTCCTCACCTCCCAAGTGGAGCTCTCCTGGGAGAAACCTGGAGACCCGCAGATTCATCACTACTCTCAGTGACACTGGTCCCCTGAGTGGTGGCAGTGTGTCCTCCACTGACAAGGTCACTGTGTCTCAACTCACCATAGTCAACGTCACAGAGGCTGACCAAGGAGAGTACACATGTTCAGTGGATGGAGAATCTGCTTCTTTCCGTGTTGATCTAGGCAAGTTGCTATTCATAGCTAGCTACCTCCACATTCACCAAAGAATTTGTTCTATGTAGGTAACTCAGAAACAGGAGTGGACAGCAATGGTAAGCTACAAGGACACCCATTATAGACTGAAAATGTTCCCACAATCCCCCTCCCACAGAGTCTCTGACTGGTGCAGTGGTGGGGACTGGCTGTATTGCTCCTCGTCTCAGTGACTATCAACCTACTGTTAGCTGCCCACTGGATGTACACACTGAGAGGGAGGGGAACAAAGAGTGGTGGAGAGGGTCCTGGGAACCAGGAACAGCTCTATGAGGTGGTCGATGGTGATCAGCAACTCAATGCAGCACGAGATGAGGTCTCTCTGAAAACCAATGAGGCTTACGGGAAAATCAGCACCCAGAACACGACCTCTGCACCAAACACTGCACTTTGACTCAGATTTGTATATGTAACATAGAGCACGCATGCCTGTATGTTATAAGGATGTGATGTCACCATTATTGTGTGTATAAATACCCATGTCTCTGTTAGAGTATAGAGCGCATGTTTGTTAAAGTGTGGTTCTCCTATTCTTCCTCATGTATAATGTTAATAATCTGTTAATATAGTATGTATATGAGAATTTAAAATAATATATAGCCTTCATTTAGTTTTTGTCAATAAAAGTGTTGTGCATACACTAAGAAATAGTTAATAGGTCTAAATCTGCATGCAAAACTTCAGTACTGTACAGTCTAGTGAAACCTATTCTCACTGAACGGCTGAGCTATAATTATATAGCTGATCATCATCTAGTTTGTAGCATGCTGCTCCACACCAACGTTTGCTAAACCTACGTAGCTAGCTATCGGTTGTTGAATGGTGTCTGAGTGTTGCTCTATGGGTGCCTGCAGCGAGAGTGGCTACGTGTGGACACAGACGGTGTACGACACGACGGGGAACATCCTCACAAACCCAGACTTCTCAAACCCGGTCAAGAAGACCCTCCAGGTCCACGTCTGTAGGAACATCACCACACCAACTGCTCCTCCAAGGGACTTGCCCCGGTCTACATGGTAAAAACCTCTCCTTTTTTCTCCCCCTTATCCTTGTGACTTGGCTATGTCCCCATTCTTCTATACTATACCCATTGTCCTTCTGTTGAACCCTCTAAAGCCAGAAGGGGTTGATAGCATGTGCACGATAACAAATCACATGATATTAGTTTTGACAATGATTTTTATCACTTTAATTGTCTATTATTCATTGGTGGAAATGTTTTAGAATGATGACAGTAGTGGAGAGTGCAATGCATATGGGAACATCAGGACTGCCAACATACAGCCCAACCCTTTCAATGACGGTAAGTACACTATGCTGAAAATGGGTACATGTAGAGGTTCTTTGGTGTGTGGGTGTAGTGAAAACTCTGCATAAGAGACAGTTTGGGGGCTCTGTAACTTTCCCTTTTCAGAGGTGTCCCTTATTAATGATTCAGGTATAGGGAGTCTTTCTTTAAGAGTTGTCACTGCATAACATTGGGATAGTCTTAACTTTTAGTATAATACTTCCACAATAACAGGAAGTAATCACTAAGTTCGATAGCTAATACTGTAGAAACATTTTCCCACACAGACACTGATGTCAGGGGTGTCAGCATGCTCAAATCTGTTAATTGTTAACCATGCTTCATGTATCCCATCCCTATCTTGTCTCTCTTTCTTTTTATACCATCCCTATATGCCTCTTTAAAAATTCGCGGATTTTGAACTTGTTATACTGAGTACTGCCCCATAACTCCAACCATCATACATCCACCATCCAGGGGTGTTCATAGACTACTATGGAGGAGAGGCAGAGAGCCACATAGTCCAGTACTCTGCTCGACTCTACTTTGTCTGCAAGGCAGGCACCACACTGGAGGGCCCAACACTGGAACATGTCAAAGACACTTACACTGCACACATTCGCTTCAACACTAAGTATGTGTGCTAGACCACACCTCTGCTAATATAGCTGTGTAGGTTCACTGTGCTAGTGAACAAGAGCTGTTGTAAACATTGTGTTTGAGATTCGAAATAATTATGAGTATGTATAATGTACATATAAGGTGTAGAGTTCAGGTATGTGCAAAGTAAGCACTAGTCGTTGGGTCAGAAATGATTACTGCTGAGGCCATATTTCTTGTGGCTTTTCTTACAATCCGTCTTAGTTCAGAGCAGGATTGCCAGAGAGGCAAGTTCATACAGTAGCAGTGACTGGTAAATGGTATAAAACCTGTGTACAGTTCTTTCAGGGTTCAAGAAACTGGTACTACAACATCTCCAGTGGCATACAATGGTATTGAGCCAGACACAACAGGCTGTGAGTTGGTCCAAGATTTCTGGAGTGTGGAGCAGGAGAAGGAGTGTTGAGTGATGGAAACATTGGACCTACAGACTCAGTTGATGTCAGTGATCAAGACCAGGTCACCAGGTTCTTTGTCTGGCATCGAGACAATGGCTCTGTGGGACTCCTTTCAGCGCCACTGATATCTCTACTGTGTCCTACATTGAAGTCTACTTCTTGAGTCTTCCCTCTGCCAAAATAGGACCACCTGAGACTACTAGAATTGCTACTGATCTCAATCCAAGAGTTGAGGATACTTTAATCCCTCAGAGCTGTTCTTTCTCCTCCTCTACCAATACACTGACCAGGAATACATTCACTCTACCACAGAATCCAGATAATGTAGAGATCACATTCAGTTTCAACCAAGACACTGACTGGCTGTTCATGAGTGAGATACAACTGTGTGCAGGAGATCCTCCATCTTCCATCTCTTGTGGCTCTCCTACCACTGACCCCGCACCAACCTTCTCCCCTCCCCCCTCTCCCACCCCTCCCTCCCTCACTCTCTCCTCTCCCCCACCCACCGGAGTCACAGAGAGCCCTGACCTGGGCCAGCCTGACTCTGTCAGCCTCACTTTGCTATGTGGCCAGTCCTCCTACTGATGACTACCAATACCAGTGGCAGTGGTGGAGGAATGGGACACCACTGAGCAACACTGACACTCGATTCTCTATCACACACTCCACCAACACTCAGTCCAGTAGTCTAGTCATATCTGGTCTCAGATATTCTGATGCAGGAGACTACATGTGTACAGTGGAGTATGGAGCATGTCCTGATGGAGTGGATTGTAGTGGAACCACACCAGTCACTGGAAACATACGTCTCAACCTTCCATGTAATGAATTTGCATTGGCTTTAGGGTATGTAGCATTAGTTGTAGGTAATTAAGTCGTGGTGCTTTTGTTTTTTTAACGATGCATGCCACATGTGTAGGCAGCTATGTACAAAGGAGGCTAGAACCAGTGTAAACGTCAGTTAGTGTGCTTCTTTTGGTTAAACACACAATCATGCAGAGCTTTCAGTGTCTATTCCGCTTTACAGTGATAGTGGAGGTAGAGTCCTCAGGACTGGTGGTGAGAGAAGGAAGTGAGGTGATTGTTCTGACATGTGAGGTGTATGGCTATCCTCGAGACTCCTCACCTCTCAAGTGGAGCTCTCCTGGGAGAAACCTGGAGACCCGCAGATTCATCATTACCCTCAGTGACACTGGTCCCCTGAGTGGTGGCAGTGTGTCCTCCACTGACAAAGTCACTGTGTCTCAACTCATCATATTCAACGTCACCGAGGCTGACCAAGGAGAGTACACATGTTCAGTGGATGGAGAATCTGCTACTTTCCGTGTTGACCTAGGCAAGTACTATACATAGCTAGCCACCTCCACATTCACAAAAGAAGTTGTTTTTTGTAGGTAACTCAGGATCAGGAGCCGACAGCAATGGTAAGCTACAAGGACACCCAATAGACTGAAAATTTTGCCACAATCCCCCTCCCACAGAGTCCCTGACTGGTGTAGTGGTGGGACTGGCTGTAATGCTCCTCGTCTCGGTGACTATCAACCTACTGTTAGCTGCCCACTGGATGTACACACTGAGAGGGAGGGGAACAAAGAGTGGTGGAGAGGGTCCCGGGAACCAGGAACAGCTCTATGAGGTGGTCGATGGTGATCAGCAACTCAATGCAGCACGAGATGAGGTCTCTCTGAAAACCAATGAGGCATACGGGAAAATAAGCACCCAGAATATGACCTCTGCACCCAACACTGCACTTTGACTCAGATTTGTATAATATGTAAGATAGAGCGTGCATGAGTGTGTGTTATAAGTATGTGATGTCACTACATAATTGTGTGCGTATAACTACCCATGTCTTTGTAGTAAAGTATAGAGAGAATGTTTGTTAAAGTGTGGTTCTCCTGTTCATCCTCATGTAATGTTGATGTGTTAATGTATTATGTATATGAGAATTTGAAATAGCCATCATTTTGTTTTTGTCAATAAAAGTGTTGTGCATATACTAAGAAATAGTTCATAGGTCTAAATCTGCGCATGCAAAACTTAAGTAATGTACAGTCTAGTGAAACCTATTCTCACTGGCTGAGCTATAGCTAATCATCATCTAGTTTATAGCATGCTGTTCCACAGCAAAGTTTGCTAAACCTACGTAGCTAGCTATCGGTTGTTGAATCGTGTCTGAGTGTTGCTCTATGGGTGCCTGCAGCGAGAGTGGCTACGTGTGGACACAGACGGTGTACGACACGACGGGAAACATCCTCACAAACCCAGGCTTCTCAAACCCGGTCAAGAAGACCCTCCAGGTCCACGTCTGTAGGAACATCACCAAAGCCATGAACACCAACTGCTCCTCCAAGGGACTTGCCCCGGTCTACATGGTAAAAACCTCTCCTTTTTTCTCCCCCTTATCCTTGTGACTTGGCTATGTCCCATTCTTCTATACTATACCCATTGTCCTTCTGTTGAACCCTCTAAAGCCAGAAGGGGTTGATAGCATGTGCCGATAACAAATCACATGATATTAGTTTTGACAATGATTTTTATCACTTTAATTGTCTATTATTCATTGGTGGAAATGTTTTAGAATGATGACAGTAGTGGAGAGTGCAATGCATATGGGAATATCAGGACTGCCAACATACAGCCCAACCCTTTCAATGACGGTAAGTACACTATGCTGAAAATGGGTACATGTAGAGGTTCTTTTGTCTGCATAAGAGAGTGTTTAAAGGACACCTGTAACTATCCTTTATTCAGAAGTGTCCCTTATTAATGCGCAGGTCCTTTCTTTATAGGGAGTCTTTCTTTAGAGTTGTCACTGCAGGATAGTCTTAACTTTTTATCATGGAACAGTATATTATACTTCCACAGTAACAGGAAGTAATCACTAAGTACGATAGCTACGATAGCTAATACTGTAGAAAATATTTCCCACACAGACACTGATGTCAGGGGTGTCAGCATGCTCAAATTAACCACGTTTCATGTATCCCATCCCTATCTTATCTCTCTTTCTTTTTATACCATCCCTATATGCTTCATTTTTTAAAACTCGCAGGATTTTGGATTTACTTGTTATACTGAGTACTGCCCCATAACTCCAGCCATCATCAGAGAGTCGGTAGACTCTCTATATAGGGACGACACGGGTGAAATCTCACGTGATCCGCGTACAAAACCACTAAAATCTCGGTGAGAATCACTCCCTAGGCCTTCAAAACATACTAGCAATAGTCTATGGGCCCATATCTACCTATACATGTCCCCCAAGACCTCATACGCACCTTCAG